>JBAMYA010049258.1:0-33523 GCA_037176975.1 Arrhamphus sclerolepis | reverse complement strand
GGAGGTTCCCACCTGAAGACCCAGAGACATGTCAGTTATCACTGCTCACAGGGTAGTTTATGGTACTACTGGCTTTTCCTGAGTGTTGGTTTGTTATTGAGAGGACTTTTTTTCTGCACACACAACATAACAGTAGTAGAGTAGTTTAGGCTCAAGGAGTCACCATGCCCTACCTGCAGTGGACATAATAACTTAGTGTCGAGAGTTTATGATGTCAAGTTGTTTACTGAGGGACGACCACATGTTAAGATCATTGGTCTTTAACCCTGGTCCTCATGGCCCTCAGTCCTGCATAGTTTAGTTCTTTCCCTGCTCAGTCACACCTGATTGAATGGCATAAGTGTGCCTTGAATATCTACACATCTGTCAATGACCCAGTAATTAGAGCCAGGTGTGTTTGAGCAAAGAAACATCTACATTCAGGGTGGAAGACCTCTGTGTTAGACCATACATTTAGGGGTACCTTAGCTTATGAAGTGTGTAGAAGCAGGTTGGGATGGTTGGAGAAAAGTGTGATAAAGGACTATCAGCAAGAATGGAAGGTGTAAAACATACTGGTGAGATCTGAGATGTCTGGCTTAGAGAGCTTGGATTTGAGATCTATTGTGTTCCAATATCCATACTTCAATGAGTACACTTAAATGCAGTACACTCTCCACACTTTCTAAGTGCGGAGAGTATGGCAAGTAAGTGTCATTCCAAATCGCATACCCAATGGTCCACTTACCGGAAGTTACATCATGATTGCCGCCTCATCACCCATCCAAATTATTAAAATGTAAAACCACAAAATTTTACATCTTTAAGTTTTTGGAGCTGTAGCCGATCCAGTTGTTGTTGTTGCCATTACGGTAGCCTTGTTTCTTTTATTTTTTTCGAGCTGACTTGTGTCCGCCTTCCTCTGCCTCTTCTGCTATGTAGCCATGATGGCTGACGTAAAGTACTTAAAGTATACATAGTTCTGCACTCAGCGTTTTGGCTGTTTTGAGTACACCATCCAGGTCCTTTGAGTACACTTATTTTTGCCGCGATTGTAATCAGAACACCCTACATACTCAAACTGAGTACGGTAAGTACGGAAAGTATGGATATTGGAACACAGCCCAAGACAGGAGACATAGTTGGAGGTAGCAGAGGTTAAAATGTTGAAGTTTTCTTTGGCAGTGACAAGGATGGACAGTATCAGGAATGAGGACATGAAATGGACAGGACATCTTAGATGTTCTGGAGAGAATGTCAAAGAGGACAGACTGAGATGGTTTTGACATTTCAAGATGAGGAATAGTGAATATATCAGTAGAAGGATAATGACGTTGGAACTGCCAGGCAGGTCAGGAGGAAGACCAAAGATACTTATGTACATAGAGAAAGAGTACATGAAGAGAAGAAGATGGAGAGGACAGGGTTAGATTGAGATGGATGACTCACTGTGGGGGCCTCCAAAGAAAACAGTTGAAAGAAGAGAAGAAGAAAAGGTGAACTGCTTAAGGTGGACTTCTCCCCATTGAAAACATAAATAATATTTTTTTTTATTGTAGCTTGATTTGAAACTTTGTTCTATTATTCCAGACCTGCCACAGGAGCTGTTGCAGCAACAAACCTCATGGACAACTTGTACCTCTAGTCATCCAACTATCTAAGGAAGGTGAATTACACATTAAAGGAGACCCATTTTTCAACAAGTTAGAATAGGTCTATGGGCTATACAAAACAGGTTCATGAAGTTCTTTGCATAAAATTACTCTCACATATATCTCACCAGCTCTATTCTTGCCAGTTTCAGTCCCTTTCAGAATTTGTTAAGGGCTCTGTCACTTTAATAAAAAATGAGCTGTTGCTGGCCACACCCCACCTAGGCCTATTCTATGACCAGAGCACTCTGTTAATGTAATATTTCCATGCAGACACATTAAAAAAGTAATGTGATCTGATCACACTGCTGTGATCAGAAACCTCAGAGGTTTTTAACAAATTATCAAATTGTAGAGGATACTCGTCGTCAGCGAAATTGTGGTGTGGACCCGCTTCGGCCACTCCCGACCTGCTGGGCTCCAGTTCGTATTTTGCCATTTAGCATAAGCTAAACATAGCCACAGTTCACGGAGCGGCCAGGACCCACTCTGGTTCACCTCTGGTATGGAGTTCCATGGAAAATGTACATTTACTTTGGGTAACATTATAAAGTGAAGCCACAGCAGCTAACGTTAACCGACTACAGCCTTTTACTTGATGGCTACCTCCACTGAAGATAACATAGGCCTAACATTTAATTCAACTATAGACAGCATTTCAACAAGCATTAATTTCAGAAATTATCCAGCTATGAAATGATTCGATCAGCTGGGTGCTGCATTTGCGATTTGGAATGGAGAAAACCACTGCGAGCAGATGCAGGGCTGGTGGTAACATTAGTTTTAGATTGTGCTAAATGGCAAAACACGAACAAGCTTCTTCATGCTTAACTGCAATAGAAATGCAAAACTCATTATTTGAAAGTACTTACAATCTTCCTCATCTGCTGATTTGCCACAGACAGTAGATACAGATCCCTCCGTCAGAAGAAGTTTACTGGCTAATTCTGCTGTGTACTGTCCGAGCTTCTTAAAGCTGTTTGTGTAAAGAGGGTAACCCATGATTAAACCTATTACTTTCACCCTGGTAATAAAAATATACCACATGATACTGTATAAGGCATAAAAGTCATTACTGGGTATCATCTAACTTGGCAGCTATCTCAAAGCCTCATTTTTATAAAATCCTCCTCTTTTCAGCTGTGACGTAGCAAGTCATGAATTTCAGCAATCACACTGTAAGATGAATACATGATGTTCTGAGAGTGAATCTTTTGGGGAGACAAAGAGACGTGTTTATGGAAAGTGTAATATACATCGTGAAATATTCTACTTGACAGCAACATGCTGCAATATATTCACACATTGCAAGATGGCTATTTTAAGAGCCAATATATTTTTCTTTGTCTTCTCCTTGTTCTGTCTCTATTTCTCACAATGACACTCTGTTTTCTCCTCCTAATTCCCAGCTCCCCCTCCACTCCATCCTTCACTGCCGTTCTTCCTCTCCCTCTTTCTCTTTCCCGAATAGAGCCCTATAACCAGCAGTGATGTGATTACTCGGCGAAGCTACGGCTCTTTGTTATCAGCCTTCATAAATGTTTAAGGAGCATTAAGGAGACGCAAACAGAGCAGACAGACAGAGGGGATATCTTAATGCTTAAATGACCATTACCCTTCTCCATTTACAGATTAAAAGCTTTACTTTGTTTACTCTGCCTTCAACTCATCTTCCCCTCACTCATCCTTCTTGCTGCATCTGTCCATCAGGGCTCTACAGAATCACTTCTGCTTAGCTGTGGAATTAAAAACTAAAAAAAATTAAATAGCATGAGGCAAAGGAACAATAGAAGAGTATAGAAAAACATTTGATGCACATTAAAACCCGTATTGTATATATGTGTGTTGGATTCTTTTATTTTGAAGATAATTCCTCTTATGCATGATTCAGTGGCTATCAAACGTAACATCATGATTTACATTCAGAAGATATCTTTTTCTATTTTTGTTTTTCTTTTCATTTTCATTGACAAAAATCCCAAGACCATGCTAGCTTAAAATCATTTTGGAAAGAAACCAGAGAAAACTGGAAGAATGGAGCAGTGCCAGAAGAGATTTGACCAAAGAAAGGCTGTGCCGCCCAGACTTTGACCCACTGTTACATACAGTCTGAACTTTATTTATGACTCATATACTCAACATAAATACTGTTTCTCTGTGCAAAAAAAAAATGTGAATATGATAAAGCAGTGGTAAGCAGTGGTTCTCAAAGGGGGAGGAGGTACAGGCATCACTGGGTACAAATAGACAAAATAAACAATAAACAAGCTGATGAGTGTGCAGGGAAAAGATCGATTGGTGGTACATGAAAGTGACAGAATGGAAAAAAAAAAAAAAATCTCAAGGTAGAAAACACACAAAAGTACAAGGATTATTTAAAATTTGGATTTTCATGGATTGGTTTTGAAGATGCATCTGAGCCACAGTGTGTGATCTGTGAAGTGGTAGAGGCTACTGACAGCATGAAACCATGAAAACTACAGTGTCATATTGAAGCAAAACACCCACGTAGTAAGGTGAACTTAAGTAAAAAAAAAAAAGAAATATTGACAAGTTTAGCATGGTGCATTGCAAAAGCAGGTAAACCCCTGACTACCCCGTGTGTGTTGGGATAGGGCTGGCAGCTTCCATGCTGTTTGAAGGGAGAGGGGCACTCCTAGGCTTCGAAAACCCCTGTGATAAAGCATTTTCTTTGGTTTTTAGGGATTTTTTTTTTTTTTTTTTTCAGCAGCTGGCAAATCATATGATTCAAATTATACCTTGATCAATCCTTGACTTGAATGCAAACATATGCTGCCCTGCAGTGACCCATCCTCCTCCCAAGCGTTTTAAAATTAGCTGAGATCTACCTTTGACTGCTCTGGTGGTTATGGTTTGATATTCCATCAGCAAAAATCAGAGAGGCAATCCTGCCACCGGCTAAGAGGATGCTCTCTGCTCCTCAGCTGCATTGTGTTCATGAATATCATGAGCAGATTTTATGCCTTTGTGGAGCTCAGCACCGATTGAGAATGTTGTTGAGCTACTATACAGCCTATTTTCCTCAATAATAAAGTCCATGCTGTATAACTCCACAGCTTACGTTTCAAACTCACTTCCAATAGCTGCTACTACTGCAGGAGGTGGTTTTCTCTTAATATGGAGCATGGAGCATTGACTGTAATGCAGGGGACAAAGGTTTGGCTCCATTATAACATTTTGTTGAGAGAAAATGCAGCGGCGTGGATCAGTGGGTAGAGTGGCTGCATGTGTGCCTTTCTGTCTACATGTTTGTCAGGAAATTGATCTGCAATAGGACTGTAAAAAAGTGCTGTTAGTTCATACCCAAGTTTCCTAACGCACAAACAGACTCAGAATCAAAATATCATTTTTATAAAAAAATAGTTTTACTTGCAAGGAGTATAGAGTATGGTTACATACAAAAGTTGTGCTGAGGTGCTTCTCAGCTCATGGAGATTATATGCAGTAAAAATTCATTATCATCCGACATTCAAGCATCCAATCATCATTCAGCATCAACCCGTGTTCAGCTACTGTCCTTGAGTGTAATAACTGGTTCCAACCAGTTACGTGAACCAGTCAGCTACACAAACCTTTATCAGCTCTTTTCTCACGCATGTACTGTTCTCTGCATCTTATTTCATCAGAAGAGACAGTCTCTAGTATATTATGCAGCATTAATATGGTAATAATCAACGCACATAAGAAAAATATATATGTATATATATATATTTTTTTTTTTTTTCTAACAATGTTGAAGTTTCCTTCAGGAAGACTAAATTCTGTGTAGCCTTGGATATGCTCCTCACTGTGCAACTACAAGAGAATAAGAGCTGGATGCTAAAAATACAACACCTTTGAGTGGCTGAATGAAATAGAGGTAAAATGCGTTGCAGAATTTAAATACGGTTAAAAGACACAATAGTATGGACTATCACTCTATCTTAAATTCAAAACACTTCAAAAGATAATACAATTTATAAATCTGAGAAATTTTAATAATTTCCTTTTTTTTTAAAAATGCTCAGCTTAATGCTAAAAATGTGTTTAAAAAGTTTGGAAAGTGACATGTTCCATGGAGCTGCATCTTCTTTTAAAGTTCAGTGCAATTCAAATTCAATTCAAAAATACTTTATTAATGCCCAAAGGGAAATTAACTGTCACAATAGTGAAGTCTCTTCAAAGACTGAATATTGGAGGTTCGAGCTGTGTTCAGGAAGGATTTCCTGTAGCAGTCTGTGTTACAGCAGATCTGAATAAGTCTCTAACTGAAGACTGTGTTACTGAATCACTGTGTTGTGTAGAGGATGTTCAGGAGGATGGTTTTCTTTTTATCAACTGATCAGCTCCAGAGGCTCCGGAACAGTCCCCAAAATCAGAACAGAGTCAGTCTTCTTTATCAATTTGTTCAGTTTCTTTAAGTCTCTGGCTCTGATGCTACTCCCCCAACGGACTGACAGAAGATCTGCAACATCTGGCTCCAAACACTGAACGACCTAAGCTTCCTGAAGAAGTACAGTCTGCTCTGGACCTGTCTGTCCCAGTGTAAAGATTACAGCATGCGTCATGCAATTTTAAAATGAAAGTTATAATATGATGTGAATGCAGTTCAAACTAAAGTTCAGTTGACTAGATGACTCAAAACATGCAGTGGAGAGTAACTGCATTTTTTGCTAAAACCAGACAAAAACGCCACATCATATCTGCAGTATTACTGGACCAAGAGTATCAACTGGCCCGCTAACTGGACGACCTATAAGATCCAGCATCACAAACGGAGCTAACAGTTACCCACTGTTACAACTTGTGTTAGCTTATGAAACATATCGGACAGCTGTTGCTCACACAGTTTCCAATCACCAAATTTTACATCTTACGTAGTATGAACCTAGCCATTCACTTGCTGAGCTGTCCTGGTACTACTGCTAGCACAAGCAAAGACAACAAAAACACAAAAAGATCATCTAAAGGCACCAATATTTTTGCAAACACACCTTAGTCACAGCTAATTGTGGTCAAAGGCAGATAAAACATCTAGTGGCTTCTGGCTGTGTGCTGAGTTATAGCATCTCAGTGTAGTTTGACAACTGCAGTGGAAAGAACGTTCTTCACAGTTTCATGATAATTCAATCCAATTTTTCACTTATAATTTTATTTATACAGAGTCATCTATTACAATCACAATTGTCTTTAGAGACTCAGATCATGACCCCCTGAGCAAAAGAAACAATGGCAAGTAAAAAACTCCCAGCAGGAGAAAAACCTTAAAACCAAACAGTTGCAAGGAAAATCCCCCATTTAGGAGAAGAAACCTTCAGCAGGACCTGGATCATAAAGGGGGGGCTGTCCCTCTGGGTAAATGAAGAAAAGAGGAGGGCGACAGGACAGAGGTGATGAAGGATGGAGAGACACAAATATATATAAATATGTGAAGGTAGTCAATAAGGTGAGATTAGACTTTTTCATTGTAGAAGTATCAGAGTATTATTATCTGCCTTCAGAAATGTAAATCTGTCAATCAAGGAGGTGTGTGTGTGTGTGACTGCAGTGTGGCCCTGGTCAGCCCAGGTCCAGGTGGTTGGCGTCGACCTCGATGACTGTGAGTGGGGTAGCTCGCGACATGGACTGAACCCCAAGATATCATTTCCTCACCTGGTTCAGCTGTGCCCAGATGACAGTCTGATTAGAACAGGGCCAAAGGTGGTGGAGGGGGAGTGAGGGGACTATGTGTGCAAGAGAGAGAGAGAGGATGACTGACTGTGAATGCATTTTTAAATTTCTAGTATAACCTTCAGTGTGTGATGCGTTTAAATTGTTTGGTTATTGTTGTTGTTTTAATGATTGTTATTATTATGTAAGGCACTTTGTGTTACTTTTGTATGAAAAGCGCTTTATAAATAAATTTGATTTGATTTTTTTTTTTTGTGGGTGTGCGCGCGTGTGTGTGTGTGTGTGTGGGTGTGTGTGGCATAGCTGTGTTGGGAAGTGGAATTTGAGATCAAAAGGATGGAGGTGGATTTAGAGGTAAAGAAAAGGAAGAGAAGCTAAGGCCTGAATTCCAGCAGGGGCAGTGGTGAGAGTTGAGCCACAAATACTCAGCTAAATCTGGAGCTGCTCAACAAAGTCTGAATGGAAGCACTGGAGGAGTTGCAGGACACACACACACTCAGAAACAAACAACATGAGATATTTAGCTTGGTGAGGGCACACCTACCCGCTGACATATGCAAAATTGCCTGTATTCATTTTTTTCTCTTTGTTACAGACTTGCAGCGGTTTACAGAGGATTGGTTCTGACTTTTGCGAGTCGAGAGGAAACATGGCTGATTATTTATTCATTTAACATCATTTATTAGGTTGCAGAATTGACCTCACACCGAGTTCTTTGGGTGTATGTTTGCTTAAGTACTTAAGTGTGTGTGAAGACTTTCATGGTCGTGCAGGGATTTTCTGGTTTGACGTTGAACAAGTCGACTGGCATGTAGAGCGGAAAGTTAAGTTAATAACCCATGAAATATAAATAAAGACTCGCTTTTCTGCCTTTTGTCGCAAATTGCTAAACACACAACAGTGGTTAAACCCAAATGAACTTTATGAAAGCTTTTGTGTTTTCTCTTCCAAACACCTGGGGCTCTATCGTTGTGAGTCAATGGTGCAGAGCGCACAAACACGGGGTGTGGTGAGTGATTTGTGGTAATTTTTGTGGCCTGAGGTGCTCAGTGTAGCTGCAGAAGAGCTGCAAACAGCTTGGGATTAGTCAGAATACATTAGCACCTACTATGGTAATTACCAATAATATCATCCTCTTTTATTGTCCGTAAAAGCCGAACCTTATCTGAGATGAGTGAAAACATCTGACCAAGTTAGGAACCAGTGTCCTTGTGCAGAAGGATTTGCAGCATTGACAAAGTTCTTTAAATTAACAATCTCTTGATGATATACGCTTTCAAACAGTAGCCTACTACTGTTGTCATAAAATAAATGCTGCTACATGTAGCAAATGGGACTTAATAGAGGATGAGGTCACTATATCTGGGCTCCATTATGAATCTTCCGCTAATGAAAGTAATTCACACTAGTCTAGGGAAGTACAAAGCCCCTGAAGTGCCACTGATGAATATTATTCCTTTTTTTTATTTGTACATAATTTTTCATGCATATAATCTAACCTTTGCAAGGCAAAGAACACTTAAAAAAGTGTTGCATGTGCAAGATAAATGTCAGTTTATATGTTTGTGATCACGAACATGTTTCTATCAATCTAAATTCAATTTTTTTTATGTAGCATCTATTTACAACAAAGTTGTCTCTAGGCACTTCTGAGAAACCCAGATCATGACAACATGAACATGGCAAAGCCTAACAGTGGCAAGAAAAAACAAGGGGGAGCACAACATCACCACAACGGCATCTGAAAAAGGAGAAGACAGAAGAGAGCAAGACTTTGACAGACAGATGATCATTTAGTTGATTTGAAACAATTATCTTAAGAATTCTGGAAATAAAAAGAAGGTTGGAAATAGGCCTGCAGTTGGCTATATCGTCAGGATCCAAAGACATCTTTTTGAGTAGATATTTAATTACTGCAATCTTAAAACCTTCTGGTACATAGAAGGGATGCATTGACAATGTAAACTTAATGCAATTTTTTTTTTCATTTTGCAGTTATTCTAATTATTAGATTTTATTGTAGTGTTATTCATATAAGTGTTTTTCAGGGAACAAAACATAAATAAATAAAACGCAAATGTTTTTAGTTGTGATTACGTCTTGTGCTTTCATGAATGTTTACGTGTTGCATAAAGATAGATGGTACTGTGGCAGCAGTGCTTTTCACAAGTGTTTCTGAATATCTACACATTTAAAATGCTCGGTTATTGTGATGGTACACCAGGTTCCCACTGCTGGGTCATAAGTTGACTTAGTCTGACTAAATTCATGTTTAAATTCAGTTCAATTCAATTCAATTCATTTATTCCCACATGGCATTTAAAGCTATGTGGCGGAACTTGGAAACACCCCCAAAAAAGTATCTAAAATGATTTTAGCAGTAGTTCAACGTACAACAAGACAAATTGCACTTCCACCACAGCCTGGACGCATGTCTGATCCCTATATTAGAACTAAAAAAAAAAGTTGGTACGCAGTACTGTCCACTATGCATTGTATTTCTTGCCAAAACTTCAGAAATTCCACAACAGTCCCCAGCAAAGAGCAGTTTTGTTCAGTTTCTCTGTGTCATTGGCCCTTGATACTGCTGCCTCAATAAATAACCACAGACTTCTAGAAAATATGCAACATCTTGCTGCAAACACAGGACATAAGATTCATTGAGAAGTTCATTCTGCTCACCTTTCTTGTAGACAGTATCAGCGTTACATATCCGGTCTACCCTGTTATGCAGGTGAACACCATTTGTTTTTCTTTACCAACTCGTCTTAAAGGTTGGAAATCCCATTCATCTTTTTCTTGGTCCTCCAGAAATCCACATTAATTTCCTTTGTCTTGTTCACATTCAAGATGACGTGATTATTCCAACACTGCCTTGTGAAGTGGTCTGCCATTTTTCTGTCCTCTTGCCCACCACTGACAGCAGCAGAGATATCTGATTACTGGAAGTCTGAGGTCCTCCCATGCTGCTCCTGTGTGGACCCCATATTATCACAAACTGTTTGTCAGGTCGTCACTAATACAGGTGATTGTGCAAGCATCCACCTGTGTTTTTTTAAGGGATTTTTTCAAAATAGAGTGAAGTGCTCTGAGAAAACCAAGGAACACAGTTGTCAAAGTACTATCTGCTTTTTTCCAGACAAGTGGGCTCACTTAAGCAAGTGTTTGCTGGCATTTTCAACTCCAACCCGATGATAATAAACAGACTGCAGTGGTGTCTGAAATGTGCTGAATTGTACTTGGGTGTGCCACTAACAGTTTCTCCAGGACTTTCATAATGTGAGATGTCAGGACAACTGGTCTGCAGTCATTTGCTATGTTTACAAGGTCACAAATATTCAGAATAAATGGCTGATCGGCATAAAAATACGTCATGTACTTCTGATCAGATTCAACTCAATTGGAAAGAAATTGTGATCCAGTCGAGAAGGGTTAATGCTGATCCTTATTCCGAACATCGTCCATGTACACGCTTCTTCAGATCATGACTTTCTTTGTGGGCCAAAACTAACCCAACTGCGCATGTGTGCCCTACGTCAACGTGACACATTTACGCCTTTGCATTTTTTTACTGAGTGACAATTCATGAACATGGTTGGGACAGAGCACAAATGATCTGTTACCAAGACGAGTTTCTTACTGGAAACTAAAAGAGAGCTCAGAGTTGTAAATCGTTTTTCCTCTGGAGATTGGTTGGTGGGGGGGGGGCTGTCTCGCAGCACAGGCGACAGCAGAGGACAGTGCGGTGTGAGTGCCCTCCGGTGGGGCTGCCACCATCATGGGCGGCCTCCCCAGTTGTAAGGTAGTTTTAATGATGACTGCCGAGGTACGCTCATGTGTGTGTGTGTGTGTGTGTGTGTGAGACAGAGAGAGGGAAAGATGGTGTACCTAGCTAAGGTGAGGGAAACACACACACACACACACTCGCGTGCACCTCTGGGTAACTAACATCATTTCACTACATGTTTACACAAGTATCTCTGTTTGTGAAAAATATCCCTGTATGTTAGGTAGGCGAGCTAGGTGAGCTAGCTATCTCAAACTTGCTTGTATAAACTTAACTAAGTTAAAGTTAACTAAGTAACTTTCTAGCATCAGCACTACTTAGCTATGATGCAATCCTTTGGCAACAGTGCTATTCTGAAGAAAACTTGGTACATGTATACGCACGTCATGATAGGATTGTTTGATTTAGTGCCGATATAAACAGTGGATTCGGAATTAATAATTCTGAAAGTTTTTAATCTCATTAAGAAATTTTGCCCATTTAAACATAGCTACCGAGGGCAGATGGATGAGATTTTTCAGGTACTAGAGCAAGGTAGGATGTCTTCCACAGCACTGGTACCTTCTTCTGCCTTGGGTTAGGATTGAACATGTGCTTATGTGTCCCAAGATGTATAAATAAATAGATATATAAGCAAAAAATTAGCTTCCAATCCAGTAGTGGTTTATAAATGTTGGATGTAGCAACCTCATGCTACTTGGGGTTCTCAGCCAGCATAGAAGAGTAATAGTATACAGGGTTTTTGTCCTTTCACTGCTATGAGTGACAGCAGTGGTCCCCTGAAGCAAGCGTGCTGCTGCTTAAATAGAGGGACATTGATTGGCATACCTTCACCCTGTTTCCAGTCTGTGCCTCATTGATGCTGTTTGCTGAACCGCTATGTCACATCTCTGAGCTGAGTGAAACCACATCCTGCCACCAAAGTAATATTTTAATGTTAGTGGAGAAGAAAGGGGTAAGTTATCACACTCAAAATTTGACATGCTCCAGTGCAGTACAGTGGGTTGGTGGTTTGTGCTGTTGCCTAACAATTAGAAGGTTGCAGTTCTGAACCTTGGCTGGGGCCTGCACATTCTTCCTGGGATTTTTGTGGATTTTGTCTGGGCACTCTGGTTTCCTCCCACAGTCCAAAAACATATATGTTAATAAGGTGTGGCCCTGCAATGGACTGGTGACCTGTCCAAGGTGTAACTGTTAATATAGACAATGGATGGATGGAAGACATATTCCAAAAGCCATTTTTGTGTGACAGTAGATGCTGGTCTCAGTTTCTGGTCAAAACCACTCTGCTCTGAGATGAGTATCAGTTTTGTTTCAGTTTCAGTTTTGGCTTTGGTGTTTACTTTCTCTCCTTTACAGTGAAAATAAATAAGTTTATGTTTTATGAGATGCATGAACTCTCTTAGGTATGATATGATACTGATATAACAATTTTGTACTAATGGTACAAAACTATTGCAGTCCGTCCTTTAGCTCACAATAGATTAACTCTCATTGGGGAAGGTTGTCACATGCTGAAATAAAATATAGGCACAAAGATCAAGCTTAAAAAATAAAAATGAATGTAGCACAGTTTGGAAAAAGTTTGCTTATGAAGAAATACAAGCAGATGGTTGAGCCAAAAGCTGGATCTTCAAGGAGAAAAGGCAATAAAACCAGGAAAACATGAAACAGTTCATCCAGTGTTTCATCTATGTGGACACATCATTAGTCAAATGAACAAACTGGTCTCATAAAGCAGAGTATTAGTAACTCTTTAGATCATGTCATGTCATGTCCACATATTATGCTTTTGCTGATCTAACAAATGGACTGGAGATGATTTCACATCACATCAGATCATTCTGTGCCCCAGAAATGCAATTCCAAATATGACTTTGAATAGTGATATGATGTGATAGTGACTCTTCTTTTGTACTTCTGGTACCCCCAGGAACTGAACATGTTCGAGAACATTATATTCATCAGTGAGTCCAGATGGTGCCTACAGTGCTTGGACCATCAGATCAAAGTGCGGAGAAGATGCAGAGGAAGCTTTGGTGAATGCTGCACTGACAGAGTAATACCTTTTTGATAAAAGCAGCGTGAAGGCTGTGCCAAAGTATGCACATAGGCTACGCTGTTATTGGCATTTCTACTTCTGCATTGCTGTCTGTGTTGCTCTGTAATTCCAAGACCAACTGCAAGGTGGCAGCATGGGTCCTTTTTCTGCAGTGCTGTAGACTGCAGTACCGTTTTCTTTACTTCCTGTATGTAGTTCAGACATAGCAACAGACAATATATTTACATATGTTGTAGCTGATCAATGTCAAGCATCAGTTATTTTTACAGACACTACAGCAAACTATTGTTTTACCAAACTTGAAGAGGTCAAAGAATTAGTTGTCTGGAAATTTGAAGCAAACGTCTATCAGTCTGGACGGAATTCTTGAGGTCCTCCTCGTGCTGAGGCCTGGTCAGACCAGGAAGACCACGGCTCACTACACAATTTACATTTGCACCAATGTCTCAGTATGAGCACGCAGACAGAAATAAAGTCCCAACTCAAACTGTCAAAGATAAACAGTGTAATTTATTTAAACTGTGACAACATAAACGCATTATAAACAAGAACAGATCACACACTATACACTTGTCTTAAAATAAATTTTGTAAAATCATCTCTGTGGTAATTTAACTAAAACATTTCATAAATACCATAAATGTACTCTGTCAACTTAAAAAAAAAAAAAACATCCTTTGGCCCACATCCGGCCCCAGCTGATGACATTGACTCAGCATGAGCGTGGCTGCATAAATGCAGCACCTGAATTCCTTAAAGTGCACACGGACTGAGAGCTAAACATCAACATTTGCCTCTGAACACCTTTACACCCAGTTTTAGAACCAGAGACATCTTTATCAACTAATGAGTTTTTATTCTGAGGGCATCAAATATGATCAAAGCCCCACCGCTGTCAACAGCAAATGTTCCAAATGACACAATGAAGTGTTAAGTTAGGCCAGAGGGTACTGGATAAATATATACAACACATTGTGGGGGTGTGTATGATTAATGGATAAACGGATGTTACTGGTGGTCACAGCCAAACATTCTCCTGTTGTGTTATCTGAGGCTGCATCATCGCCAGGATTTATCAGCCAGGGAGTGTATTGTGTTGCTTTGTGTTCTTTGTGTAAAATTATCTAGTGACTTAAACAAGTACTGGAAAATGACTGGAATACTTTGTACCAAAAGAGTTGCATTTTTGAATTCTGATATCCTCTTTTTCACAGACTTACAGGCTAAGACAGTGTGATTTGGTTGAACCTGTCTAATTTCTGTTAGTCAGCATCCTCAGCAGACACACACAGAACACTACTCATTTTCTCACCATTTTGAAATCTTATTTTTTTTTACATACTTGGCAATTGTTTTAATTATTTCTGTTCTCTGAATGTGCTTTGACAAACTGCCTTAACTGCTTTACCTGGACTTTTAAAGTGAACACTGTCTCTTTAAAGACTGCAGGTGGTTTAAAAGGGGTTTTGTTTGCATGTGCATGCGTGCGTCTGTTTTTCTTTGTGCCAACATCAAATGAGTTTCTTGATATCACTGTGTTTTCATCAGTGCCACACTGACAGGCTCTATTAAAACCACCCTTGGACTCATTCTCATCACAGTTTGACAGGAGTAATTCCCATGGCAGGATGGTGAGATGGAGAGCAGACTGGTTTTAACGCATATCTAATTTTAATGTCTTTTCTTTGGTTTGGTTTTTGTTGTTGTTTTTTTTTACACAGTTTATTTTTGACATCTGGCAAATAATAACATGCAGATTCTTAGCTGGTAACTACACGACAAATGCTCTGCAGCTTTGAATAGATCACGCTGAGGTTTTCTTCTTTTCTCAGGGGCAGACATTTTAGAGGGTTGAATGCAGGAGTGAAGGTGTTGTCATCGAGGCTTGGATCTTGCTGTATCAGGCCATTTGTGTGGGCTGCAATCTGTCCTGTACTTAAAACTACTGCCTGAAGGAAAATCAATCTGCCTGTAAAGTCGATTCAACTTACAGCATTCCCTGCATGTAGTACGAGTGCATCATTATGTATGTGCATGCTTATTACTGCGGCCATATGTTTGAGCAAACACCCTCCTTGGTGAGTGTGACAATCACTGTGCTGTTTTTGGAGACTTGATCAATGCAGAGTCTTGCAGAAGCATACATCCATTTTTTTCTTTCCTCATAATCCATCTGTATACGTTGCGTGGAACCTCATATGTGCCGAGCACAGAGCAGTTGTCAGTCTCATTATCCTATGTGTGTTTCAGTTTTGTTTGATGAAATTCTTCTGTAGTTATATCAAATAAAAAAACAAAAAAACAAGTAATAATAATAATGACAGAAGACAAAATGAGTGACTGTACAAGCGACCGAACAAGAGTAAACCTTTGCCTTGTAAAAGCAAATTAACTTCCACACCTAGGAGGGACTGGCTGAGCTAAACATCGCAAAAGTTCTTTTGTGATGCTTTCATGTGTAAGCAGTCTACAAACTATTACACGTTCAGGTGAGGACAGCCTCATACTGTGGACACGTGAGGACAGCCTCATACTGATGTGAGGCTGACAATCTGCATATGAGTCATCACTAACATGGCAGACCTGCAGTCCAACCCTCCAATCACCACATGTTTATATGTTTTTGAACCTCGTGTTTATGTTCTTGTCCCTCTCCTCTCTCTGTCCTTCATCCTCTCTGTCCTTTCTCCCTCCTCATGTCTTACTTTACCCAGCTGGCTTTCAGCAGGACGGTCCCGCCATAACTGATCCAGGTCCAGCTCCAGGTTTATTCCCAAGAGGTAGTGGCTTACCATGTGCTTGGGGTCATGCTCTGGGTTTCTCAGAAGCATCTAAAGACATCTTTATTGTAAATAGATGCTATAAAATAAAATTGAATTGAATAAGTCCTTAGGTGCATTTCCATTTACAGGGGTTCCAGGTAGCTTTTCAGGGACAGATCACTGATACATGTCTCCATTACCAGTAACAGTCCTGCAAAAAGGTTTTCAGGAACCTCTGCAGGGCTAAAAAAAACATTCCTGTTGTAGTACAAGTACTCAGACAAGCTCTGATAATCTTCTGGATGGGGGTGGTGGTGTAGACTCTCTGATTGGGTACACTGTAGGCAGGAGATGATGTCATTCAGGCGCCTAATGTCCGCTTCATGAACGAGTTGTCTTTTCTCATTTAGCGCCTCCATCATACATTACACAAACACAACAATCATCTTTAGCTCCACTTCATCTTCATATTTTTCTGTTTTTGGCGGTTAATACATAGTGAAAGTGGTGCACTACTGCCACCATGTGATTTGGGATGGTAGTTTACGTGTAACCATAAGTCACCATTGGTGGAGACACGATGGCTGAAGGACTGAGAAGGTCAGTTGTGTTAAAACTCCAGCCTCCTAGTTGTACCTGAAATGCCCGCTAGTGGAAACAACACCTCTTTTAGAGATTTTACAATATTGATTACGTAGGTTATAAGGTTATAAGCTCACGTGGTAGAATGTGTGTATAGTATGTAAAGGCTCAGTTTTTGTTTTGTTTTCAAACCCCATGTTCATTTCTACATATGCAGTACAGTGTGTACAGGCCACAGGTCAGTAGAAGTACTGTAATTTGTTGGATGCTGAGCTAGTCACGGCTCGGTTTCTGGTCTGGAAGTCAGAAAGAAATTATTGCACAGAATGCAATAATGCAAAACAAGCAGGTGTGAAGCAGGCTGGTCAGTTTCATGCTTGAAATTTGACCTCCATCACAGCAGCAGGGGTTCACTTCTGATCTTGCCCTTTGCTGCATCTCATCCTCTCATAGTCTTCCCAGAGTGTGTCTGTTGTTTACTGCTAAGCAGGTAGCCCACAGTTGTATTTTCTGCTTTTGCTCAGCAGCATGTTGCTGTTGGAAATGAGGATGATGAGGGAACATTGTGACTTCATAACAATAAAATAATGGTGCTAAAATTATGTTTGGAGCTGAGAAGAATTGCCTAATTAGGGAGTAATTCTGTGTGGATGTCACTATGAGTCACCCCATAACACATCATTATTCGTCCCATTTTCTATGTAAAATAATGATTAGTTCAGCTTAGAGAAACCTTTTTTCTCACATTTCCGCTTTGTTTGGAGGAAAATGAATTGCCTATATTTGCTCCTGAAATGCTACTTTTATTTCCAGCTCAACGTCAATACAAACACGTGAAATGCAGTATGAAGAAGAAAAAAAAACAAAAAAAAAAAAAACAAGAAAGAACACTGGTAGAGGAATTTTACTCTTTACCACCACAGCTTCCCCTTCCTCTAACGGATTGAGGTCAGACAACTGACTTTTCCAGTTATGCAGATTTCCCTGTTTGACCATAAAAGCTGCTTGGATGCTCTGGTTGTATGTTATTGAGGATATTTATTCTGCCCCTAAGTCCCTAAGTTTATTTCAGAACTTAATTAAGAGGAGCAAATAAACACAGAACCAGTCTTTCCTTTGCCTGACTTGTTAGTGTCATGAATTCTACAAGATGTTTGAAAAGTGATTCTTATTTAACATGGATGGATGGCAAGTCATTTCAGCAGATTTGTCCACTGCATCTCCCAGGTTATTACCAAAGCAGAACATAGAAATCAAACAAAGAGAATTGTAAAGAAAAAAAAAATCAGAGAAGAACAGAGAGACTGGAATTCATGGTAAGGAAATGTCAGCTCATACATTTATTTTGTTATTCACAAGTAAACACAGCTGAGGCATGGAGTGTTTCATGTTCTCTCTGGGTACTTTCAGCAGGACAGTCTATTTCTGATTGTCACCAGACAATCAGAAACAGAAATATTTCATGCGAGGTCACGTGTATGCCCACCAACACAGATTAAAACCAAACACTGACCAATAAACCACTAATTTCTACCAACTGAGGTCAGTGTTTTGTCTGTTTTTTTTTCCTTTTTTTTCTTATTTGTGTGCCAGAAAGTCCACTTGACATGTTCATGTTCCTATGAAACAGTCACTGACAGTCTGAATAGGCAGAAAGCACAGGCCCAAAAGAGCTTCAGGATGGATCACACACTGTAATGGCGTAGAGTGCTGGAAAAGTCCAGATGCAACTCCCTCACTCTGTACACTGACATGCTGTAGACAGGAAGCAGGTGGGTGGTAGGCCGGAGGTTTGACTGGCATGTTTTCAGCCTCGGTCAATGTTCTTTAAATGGAGTACATTTATATCCGACTATTCATGTACCAGGCCTGGGCTTTAGCTTGGAATTACTTAAAAGAAAGCTTTACACTTGACACAATCAAATTGAGGAAAAGATCTGTCCATTCTGACACAGTTCCTTTCAAGCGACAGCTCCATCCATAGGGCTGTCTTCCCTTGGGAGGGACAACTTTTCATCGAGTCAGACTGCTCAGTCGTCGCTCATGAAAGCCAGTCTCATTTCCGAGTCTGTGACTGTTTGTGTTTCTGTGTGAGTGAGTGTCATCGCCTCAATCTCCATGGCGATGATGTCCCATTCAACCGGGCACCTGCCGGGATAAGAGGCGGGGGGAGGGGAGGATGGGGTTCAGTCAGTCAGTTGAATCAGGGAGAAAAAAGCTTGAAAATGTCTGCCACACCCCCACCAGGTGTTGGTGTACTGAAAAGAAAGAAGATTTCCGAAGATCATTCAGCTCCATTTACCTTTTGGGATCACCCAGCGAGCAGAAGCTATGTGAGACGCAGGTATCTATGGCAACACATTGCAGACAGTAACAAGGTTGTGCGTCTGTCATAGATGGAAAATAAAAAAAATCCACTGAAGAGGCAAAAACACTTTGGAGAAATTACATCTGAAATAGCTTTCCAGTTGTGAAAGAAAACATTTCTGTGAGCATCCAAAGTTCCCCACTTAGTCATGAATGGGATCTTGAGAAAGGTCCAGGAGGTTCCCATCATTTAATCAGCCAAGAATGATGACAAAATACTCAATATGCAGCATAAATATTCTCATGATGTGGGAAACAGTTCCAAACAGAGAAAATTACATGTAATATGAGTAGACATTGCACACAATCCCCTTTCAACACATATTTGTCAGGACTTAAACAGGTAAAGTACATACACAAAACTGAAGACCAGAGCATGATAAGAAATCAGGTTTTATGTTTAAGTTTTTGATGCTTCGACAAATGTATTAAATAAGTAACCAACTGAAGATAGAAAATTTCACATAAAACAGACCTTTTAATCTTAAGAAATAACCTCAGCCTTGCTCTTTTCACAATACATTCACTAGTTTAGATGCTGCAGAGAATGAACAGTGGTTTACGAGGGTTCACAAACCCTGTCAGCATTGGTTTAGTGTTTATGTTTTTCTGTTACTGCTATAGAAAGTCATTTATCCCTCACAGAATGCTTGTTAAAGGTTTTAACTGTTATTTGTGTCCACAGTGCCCATTACTCAACAAAAAGAAGTCTTTGAATTCCCCATGAAATACAGTTATCATCAAAAAGAAATGTAAAAGCACACCTTCAAAAAATCCTTTAGATAAACTTCTGACACTGTGTTGTGTGATAACAAACCAATAAAGCTTTAGAACGCTACTTTAAAAAAAATGGATTAAAAAAAAAACAATCACACATTATAGATGTGGGCTGGCCCAGCGGGGGTCTCACTGTGTTTTCTTCAGGTACTCCAAAAATATTCATGTTAGGTTCACTGCAGTTCCAAACTGTTTTAAATAATGCCACATTCATGTAGTTAACATGACTGAAATAATAACTTTTAGTCATCTCTCCATTTGTGTGAATAATTTAAGTCTGCATCTTACTAAATCTGAATCTAAAAACTTGTATTATGTGTCCTAAAACCATAATGTCTCTTTTTGTCGACTCAAAGATGTAACTTTAAAACCTGCTTTTTTCTATAGTTTAACATTCATCATCTGCAATATCCATCTGAATACGAATAACAACAAAATATGTGAGGAGGTTAAAAAAGAGTCACAAAATTATTGACATATTATGTAAATAAGATGCCTTTTCGTGGATCACTTAACCAAAAAATAAGGACGCAGTATTTTGTAGCTAGCTCTGTGGACAGAAGTTATTTATTCAATATTGAGAAAGTGAGAATTATAAATCATTATAGATTGGCTATTTTGTCCATACTCATCTTTTATGGTTATATGTGTTTGTGTGTTGTATATATATATATATATATATATATATATATATATATAAATATACACATACATGTGTGCGTGTGTGTAACCAGACTTTGTCTCCCATGTACAGAATGATATCTGACCACTGATACTGATGAGTAGAAGTGTCCTCTGACTTCACCAAAGTGGCGAAAGTAAAAGCATGTAAATGTTTTAGGGGAGAATTTTCCTTTGATGTTTCTGGAGAACAGGAGAATCAGGGCAACAGCTGCTGGAATTCAACAGTTCAGCAACTGTGACTGTGTTTGTGCATCTTTGCTTATCTGTGCGCAAGACTGAGAAATGACAGTGGACAAGTGCATGTGTGTTCTTTTGAATTAGAAACTGAAACAGAAGGATGGCGACGATGTGTGTGTCTTTGAGCGCTGATGCGACAGGACCTACAGAGTGTGAAATGGAGCAGGGAGGTTCAAGCTTCAGCTGCAACTTACTGCTACACACACACACACACACACACACACACCTTTATCTCTTCTTCTCTCACCCATCCTTCCTCTGTCTCTACCTTTAATTTCATTTTGTCCTGCTTTTCCTTCCTCCCATTTCCACCCCTTTCCTACACGACTCCTTCTCCTTTCTTTCCATCTCTTCCACTTCCTCTGTATCTCTCCGTCACCGCTTTATTCCGCAGCTTTATCTCTGTGGATAAAGCTCTCCCTGCTGTGGAGTTTGTTTTTCCCCCTGCTCTGCCTTTATCTTCCGTTTGGATACCGTGTATGTGCAGCAGCATGGAGCGAGGGAGAGCGCCATAGACGGAGAGAGGAAAGAGAAAGACAGCGTCCCCATGTCAGGCCAATAATGGATTAGAATACTAAAATACTGGAGAGAGAAAACAGACACACAAGACACTCAGGTCTGACGTTTGTGTGTGTGTGTGTGCTTGCATGCGTGCACTTTTGGGCATGTAAATCTAGCCCTCGCTAATAGAACAATAAAACAAAGCTTTTATTTCCAAGCACACACACATCTTCCTTCTCCATTCCTCTCACCCCGTAGGCTTCCTCTCCGTCTCTCTCTGAGTTGATTTAACGCATGACTTGTCTGCTTGTTTATTTCAGTACATATTCATGTAAATCACCAGTGTCCACTCCCTCCACCATCTCCCTTTTTCCTTTCGTCCATCCCTCTTGTCCTCCTGCCACAGGGTGTCGACCCCCATGACAAACAGCCGAGACAACAATTAAACGGAACAACAGGGCCTGGTAAAAGGCCATCGCTCCGGTCCCCGCTGGCCGTGTCAATCAAACCTACATCCCCCCCCCCCCTGATCTCAATTAACCCCAGCTGCTGGGTGGTAGGAGGTGAGTGGAGCAGCCGACCCAGCTTTCTTATGCAGTGTAACAGCAGAATGGAGTGACTGTGAGGTCAGTGCATCTGTGTGTCTTCTTTTGTAGTAATTCACCAAATACCCTATTCACTAAATGCTCACATTTACAAATGCAGAAGAAAAGAAGAGCAAGAGCAATCACAGGTGCCTTTGAGCAAGGCAGCAATATCCACCTCTGGAGTAGTTCTGTAAGTCAGCCCATGCAACAGTCGTGATGATGTGCTGTTACATGTGTTATGTTGGCTCGGACCTTGTCACTCCCAGAAAAAAAAAAGAAAAAACATCAAGGCGACTGGGGAGGGACACATTCAGCAGCAGAAAGTCAGGCTGTTTTGAAGTGTGATATGCGCTGCGGCAGGGTTTTCACATGGCCGCAGGCATGCTGCAAAAGAGTGAGCAGACCACTGGCTGCTTCAGAGCAACGCCACATTCAGGAGGACTGGACGGATTTCTGTCGCATTAGCGTCCAGATTTTCAGAAGGAACCAAAGTTAGACAGACCCAGAGGAGTGAAAGACTGGAGAGAGACTGAAATGCCAGAAAAAAAATAAAAATAAAGTATCATCATGGAATTTAATGGCACTACTTCAACATGAATGGAAATGAACTGAACATCTAAGCAAGGCTGCGAGGGGGGGGGTTCATCTGCCTGTGAATGTCTGGGCAAATATTGCAAAAATTCATGGCTAAACTACTAAGAATTTGGTCATTTCATCTTCTATAGTACTTTTTTTTTATTTCAGTGAAAATTCTATTATGCAAAGAAAACACATAAAACATTATTCAGAAGCGCCGCTCTGTTCATTGAAAACTGATGAAGGTGAAGTGGAACTGTTGAGCATATACAGTAAGATCAAGCAAGACCAACAAAACATTTTAGCAAACCTCAGCATTTTTTAACCCTTAGATGTACCTTAAAAAAAATACATTCAAGACCCTTCAACAAAAAAATGTGCTCATGACAAAGACAAGCTATAAGTGTTTAAAAAAAACAACTGCTTTCAATTTATTTATTTTTATTTTTTTAAATGAGCATCAGACCTAGTCATACATATCAAATATTGATGATTTAATGTTTATTTATTTTATTTTTTTTATTATGATGCAACTCCATTTTATGGTCTAAAATGCAATAAATGTTTTATGTACTTTATGCAAACTGATTTTTTATTTTATGGTTTGATTATTGTAGCCTCCTATGTGAGATATATTAAGATTAGCAGCAACATTTCTTTATCTGCATTATTAATGACTACTTTTGATATTTGAGCAAGTTTAAAAGTAGTAATTTGAATGGATGTGCAAAGGGTCAAAAATGTGAGTATTTCAGTTCACGTTGTTTACAAAAGGCTAAAGTTGAAAAATGCATAAAAAATATTTGTACAAAAACTCAAAAATGCTCAAGCTTGCATTTATCATTATTATACACAGAAAAAGGATAACGAATGCTAGAAACTAAAAGCCATAAACACAAAAATGTACTTGAGTGCATCAAAAGGTTAAATGAAGAGATGATATAGTGGAGTAATAAACAGTTTCTGAATCATGATCCAGGCTTCAAGTTTAAATTCAAAACAGAACGTTGACTCTAATCAGAACTGAGCTCTTCCTGCAGTATTGAGCTAATATTAGGGAATACTGAAAATAATCTGAATATCCATCAAAGACTGAATGTGTTTGTGTGAGTTTTAGTTATACTTTAATGTATCACAGTGCAGAAACAGACTTGTCCAGGTATCCAGACACGCTGATGGCTGTAACTGTGGCTGCATGTTGATGTGTGCATACAAGCCAAACTTCCTCTCACTGACACAGTTTTTGGAGAACAATGAAACTGGTCTAGCATCATAAAGTTTTTGCATTTGTCTCTTCCTTTCACTTTAGACAAGGGGAAAGATGCAGAATCATCACCACTTTTGCAAACATTACACTGACATGGGACATTTAAGCTTCATAGGTAAGATGTAAAGGTTTAACAAAGCTTCATGAAAATATGTTTGCAGGTACGTAAAATAGAAGTGCTCCAGCATCTTTTCCAACATTAGCAACTGCTGTTTAGAACTTTACACTGATCTTGAATCTTTGATTTACTTTGTTCAAAGAATTTGACTGGATAATACCTTTTACATTTATCATTTTTCACAATTTTTTCTTAGTTTCTTATTGCATATAGTTATAATGCTGGTAATTCATATTGATGTTTCATGGTACGGCACTTTAAATCATCCTGCTGTTGAATTAAACTATATAACTACATCCACCTTGCAGCCTGCTGAGCGTTTAAAGATCAGGTGAGCTCCACTGGCTCCTATAACAGTTTAACTGATTGACAGACTCTTTGTCTGAAGGCAGTGTTCACTCTGAAAGCCTTTGAGACTTTGTGTCTGAGTTTCTCAGCAGTTCCACCAAATAGGAAAGAGAAAGAGAGGTTACAAACACCACAGACCTGTCACCCCTCTCTCCATCTCTGCCCTCGTTCCTTTTGTGGTTTCTTTCCTTGGTGGCATCACAAAGCAAACCTTCTCTTCCTCCTTTTTCTTGATCAACCCTCCTCTCCTTTCTACCCCTGCTCTTCCCTTTCACTTTCCATTCTCCACCACTTCACTGCATTTCTCATCACCTGACTTAATGTCCTTTTTTCCTAATGCTGCTGTCTTCACTGCAAGTGAATGTCTGATTTCTTATTGTTTCCTGTTTTCTTTTATCTTTACCTCTCTCATTACACATCTATTCTTGACTTCTATCCTTGCTTCACCTTCACTTTGCTTCCTTTTTACCTTTTACACTACTTTTCTTTATGTTTTTGATTCATTTTTCTTCTTTAAAACTCCCCCTCTTTCATCCTTACATTCCCTACCTCTGCTTCCTTTTCTTCTACTACTCTTTCCTCTCTCCCATCTCCTATTCTATTCTTTCTCTTCCTTTCTTCCTGCTCTTTCTTGTTGTCCTCCTGTCACTGGTATCAGTAAGATGGAAGTTAATTTTGCTCATTCCCCAGAAATAAGGAAGGAACACGGGGAAAAAATGTTGTCAGCAAAAGATTCATATGACATAGAAATTCAAGAGCTGGCGATTCTCTCTACTATGTTTGTGCTCCAGGGTCCTTTCTGTTCTCACTACAGCCAAATGTTTCTAACACTCCCTGATATACACTCCCTCCTACAGACACATAGACCCCCCCACCACCACCACCACCACACACACACACACACACACACACACACCCCAGGAGCCTGTCAGATGATAAAGAGATGTTGTCAAGGACTGATAATCAGCCTCCCAACTAACAAGTGAAACATCAAACGTACAGAGACCACACAGGAACTTGGCCGTATATATTTTTTTCCCTTAATTCATACCCATACATCTCTCCCTTTTCCATTCATTTTATTTTGACTGCACCAGTGTCAGAAGTAGTTTTCTTTTTTTTTTTTCACCCCTTCTTTGCCTGCTGGGGAGCTATTTGATTTCTTCTGCCATTTTATTTTAGGGCTCATATTGTTTTCTTTTTTGGTGTATTGTTTTTATTATGACGCCTTTATTCATATTGGTGCCTGCAGCAGTTCAGGTCGCGATCCTGAGTCACCTGGGAGGGAGACACGGACGGTGATAGAGCAATAAAGTGAAAAAGAGCTGCATTGGCTCAATGCATCTTGGGGAGTATATGTGCAGTGTTTGTGTGTCTGTGTTGTTGTGACTGAGCATGATAAAGTGCAAGACTCAGTTTATAAAAAAAAAAAAAAAGCTTTGCCCAGTATTCCTTAAAGTCTTTCCCTTTGATGCCTTTGAAGCACATGCACACACAAACACACACATCATGGACTTGGGGCCTGATGTTCATCAAAAATAAGAGGCAAGTGTGTAATCTGTTATGCAGCGTGGCTGAAGAGCAGGGACAGTGGCAGATTGAGAAGGACCGCATCATTCATCAGTATGATAAATGTGTGACGTTTGATGCATGCATCATATATCAACACCCCTTCCCCTTTCAGTCACTGGAAGGATGACCTACCGAAGGTAAGTCACATTCAGTGAATGTGGGGGGGAAAAAAATCATCCTTCAAGAAGTTAAAAAGTAAAATAAATAATTAGATATGAATAAAATTTTAAAAAACTGACGGCAGCCACCTGGTATTTTTCTGTATTTCCAGTATCCCAGCACAGAAGCAACCACCTCGTACTACTTGTGTTTTTTCTTATTTGGAATAGACCATCAACAGTTTGCTTTGTGGTAGCGAATGGAGAGCGGCAGCTCATCAGTACAGATCTTATTTATATTCTGTGATCTAGATTTATAAACCATTCCATCATCCAAAACATACTTCAACAGGTCATTTTTATCTGCATGGCCAAGTTTGTCAACATTCAGAACTTGGTCTGTCATGTTTTGTGATTACACTATCCTTTTGAGCTTTTATTTCACTGATCTTTTCACTTTCATTAAAATATTTCTCGCCAACCATATATTAATTCTGGACATCGCTATGTAACAATTTCACCTTCAGGTTTCATTATCACTTTAAAAAGCTAGCCATGTGGGGACCCGGTTTGGAGCATTTGAAAGATTTTTTCTGTATGTCTTTTTGGCTTCTCGCTAACACTGTAGCACATTTCAAATTCTCATTTTAAGCAACAGAGCTAATTTGAGCCAGCTGCTACCAGTTTTTCTTTATGTGCTACCAGTAATAAATGTTTCTACCTCGATCATGTTCACTGGTTGAAAGTCAGCAAGTATCCCAACATAACATAATTATATATGATCTTGTGTTCTCCAGACAACAACATCTCACTGAAGCTCTGGTCAAATCAAACAAGACAAAGCGTTATTTTTCTCTAAAGTATGGAAGGAATGAAGGAAGCTAGGACAGAGGACATGAATCAAGGGGATGTTACCGGTAAAAGGCGAAGTCCATTTCTTCACAATGCTTTGTATGCTTTTTCAGCAATCAGTCCAGGATTGTTGGCAGATATATTGTGTGTATGTGTGTATACATACATCCACACACGCACACACACACACACACACACACGTATATATATATATATATACATATATATATATATATATAATATATTTATATATATATATTTATATATATGTGTGTGTGTGTGTTTTCTGAACATCTCTGAACACCTCTCCTCTACCCCCAGCTGAGTGAAGCAGACAGGAGCAGAAGCAGCAGTAGTACTGGTTTAGCAGGTCTGGTGGTGGGGGAAGCTGCCCCCCCTGTTCCAGGAGAACCCAGGTTGGAGACAGTGGCTCTCTCTGAGTAGAGTGGGATGACGTCAAACTGATCATCTTCTTCACCATGCTCCTCCACTGTCTGCGTCAGCTCCTCCTCTTCCTCACTCTCCACCACCTGAAAGAAAAAGGAACTTTAGCTAAACAACTTTACTGTTTCAGTGGTAGTTTTAGTCTCCATGACCCCGTGCAGATTAACGCTGCTTTAACACCTTAGTTTATTTGCTCTGATCTGAATCACTATTTGAGATTGGAAAGCTTGTAGTATTTTCTCCTCGGTTCAGTCTCTATTCACAGAATAAAAGTGTGCACAAACCACATAAGAACATTGTCACCACTCACTTGTTCAATGGAAAAAAAGGAAAAAAGAGAAAAAAAAATGTAATCAGGAAAAAAATCCTGTTTGTGTGGGATATAGAAGTGTGTTTCTCATTTTATGATATGGTGAAACTATGTTTATTGGTTGTACTAGTGATATTTTTCACATTTTGATA
This sequence comes from Arrhamphus sclerolepis, assembly GCA_037176975.1. Taxonomy (NCBI): domain Eukaryota; kingdom Metazoa; phylum Chordata; class Actinopteri; order Beloniformes; family Hemiramphidae; genus Arrhamphus; species Arrhamphus sclerolepis. Next base: position 6,139 of record JBAMYA010049258.1, on the reverse strand, counting down.
TTGCTTATTTATTTATATTGTTTATTGCACATTTTTGTATCACTACATTCCGCACAATTGTGGAAAATGACTCCCAGCTCTTCTGGATAAGATAGGTGGTACAGCACACCCCATTCACTTGGTTTCACCTGCTCCGTGATCAACTTTCTTTTCTTTTCAGGACCTCTGGAACTTGGAACAGATCTGCTTGATACACTTAAACTCTGTAAATTAGACAATGATAGATGCAATATTCCTTTCCCATATAATAATATACTGTTTACTTAGGGACATCTAACCACTTCCTTATAGGAGCTAACTAATCTTTCCATTCTCGCCACAGTGGATATTGGAAATTGGTAAAATGAAAATGACCACATCAACTGAGGAAATAACCTAAACTGCAAACTCCACAGTTTCATCTTTCCTGGAAGCCCTGACTTATCTGTTTTCCCCACACCTTCAGCCTTCTTAACTTGCTCTACCTGCTCTTTATTACTCAGATCTATATTGTATCACCTACCTGAACTCTTCACTAAACGCTACCTGTGCATGGTACTCAGATTTGTGGAAAAAAATGTTCAAGATTGGATAAGATAGAGTAGATGTCTCCAGTCCAGCAACAGAATCAACAGATGTGAACAGGTTTGAGCTTCTTTTATACCATAACGTGTGGGGTTTTCTACTTCATTTGGTTTTTCTCCACAGCTGACTTCAGAATGATTTGTTCTGTGATATGATATTAAAATGTGTTCAAGAGTTAACAGTGATCAAAAGACCTCTTTTGATCAGAGTGTTGATGGATATGAGTCAGTGCATGTTGTCAGTGTTGAGGAAGCCCAGCTGTTCAGCCTCAATGAAATGCAGAAACATCTGGAGGAGCTGGAGGCGCATGCTAGGCTGCTGTGTGCAGACTGTTGCTCTACTGATAATTATGCCCTTCCATCATCACGTTGAAATACAGCCTCTAGAAGTTGTTGACTCATGTTATCAGTGTCAGTCATTTTTAATTTTTCATTATCTCATCTGACAGTTGGAGAAGGTGTAGGCAGGACTGTCAACTTCAGGGTACAGACAAGTTAGGTTTCAAATAAAAAAGATAGAGAAGAAAATGGAAAAAAAAAACTTGTTTATTGGTAATGAAACCAATTCTAAAGAGTTTTCAGTTAGGATGAAATGAAGAATGTATTTATTTAACAGTTCACGTCCAGCGTTGTTTTCCTCTCATCTGTTTGTCATTTCTCTTTAGTAATAATGATGTTTGAATTTTGCAGAGGCAGATAAATGCTCCAAGAATGCTGTCAGCCTGGCAGGAAACCACAGATGTGACTTTCCTTTACCAAGGAAAAAAAAGTGGAATCCGTGGAGCAAAAGTGATTGAGAAACCCCCCGAAGCAACGCTGGCTGTGGCCATGATGCTAAAATCACCTCCCAGCCCTGAGCTTCTCTGAGCAGGCCGTGGCATCCAACAAAGTCCCTTAAAGTGTTTGAATCTGTCAGATTGAGTCTCTATAAAAGTCAAAATCTAACAGTCACTTTTTTTATAACTATACTAACCCCACATTAGTACCATTTTTATTTAAACACTTTATAGGACTAACGTAAAGTCGCTTGGTAAGGTTTATGTTGATTCTTTCTCACAGCATGACTAAATAAATTAAAACATACAAACAAACAAAAAGAAAACTACATTTAGACACTTAGGCACATCTAACATTTTCTCCTAAAACCAGGACCAGCAGGCACCAGAGCAGCTTCTTCTTCCCCACAGCAGCTAACAGACACTAACTGTAGAATTACAATTACAATTATCCTTTTCTTTTTTCAGGTTGCACTATTGTGTGTTGTACATAACCAGATACCTTATACCAGACTATATACCAGATACTTTATATACTCTTACTCTTATATACTCTTACTTTTACATTTCTTATTATATATCACATCAAACCAGAGAGACATCAGAGAATTCCTTGGATGTGTTTATGTACTTGGTGAGTAAAGCTGATTCTGATTCTGAGTGTCAGCTTCTCTTTTTCTTGTTTGCAGTGCTCTATTAGTTTTTGTTTCCATGCAGTCGACTTTCATGATCAAAAAATAGATGCAAAAGGTCTTTTCACAGCTTACCGAGTTTCTGTTAGCACCGCACTGTTTGAGGGGGTTTGCAGAAATATATGAGTGTGTTTTTGATGACTCCAAACTCCAAATACTATTTTTTTTAAATGCCAACTCTATACAAATAAAACCACATTAACATCAGCGTTACATCTTTAAACAACTATGCAGGAGACCACCATTACTTTAGTGTTTGTTGTCAGGACATATTGTAAAGATACTAAATATCTGCTGCTATCAGCAGTTTCACATCAACTATAGCCAGTAGGGAGAACATGATCAGTGTTGAGGTTACCATAAACAAGGGAAATACTTTACGACATTCCACCAAAGAGCAACCGCAGTGAGGAACAAGCATCAACATGGTAACAGATCACCACACAAACATGCTATACAGCTAATTTATACCCAAGATCTATTTTGAAGTAAACGTCGTCTGTTTGATTTGTGGTTTTGCATTGTTTCCTGTCACTTTCCTCTTTTTTTGTTGGTGAAATGTGGTTGGGAAAGCAGACAGATTCTATGACACTACCTAGTCGTGTTGTATAAGACTCCGTGTCGTCAGTCAAACATGTAGTGTAACTGATAAGCAACTCTGATTTTAAGAGAGTAAGTCTTGTGGTCTGAACAGCACAATAATCTAAAGTAGAGTGGTGCTCAAGTGACAGCCTGTTAAAGTACCTCTGCTCAAACTGTGTTTTTCTTTGTATCTGTTTGGGATTTTCTACTGAGCTTTTTTCTGTTTAAAATTTTATTTTAAGAACACCTTCCATTGCATCTTCATGTGAATTTTGGATGATGTGAGAAGACAAGAGACTTTAAAATGGCCAGCAGAAGTGCACAGGAGTATTTCCAGTGCTTATTAGCAACAGGCTGTTTAATTCTGAACATGCTACTGTGAGGGAGCATGGCTGCATCCCGAATGTTGAGTCATGCTGTCTATATGGAGAATACATCTGCATTATGCCCTGATGCTGCCTGTGACATCATCAGCCCAATTTCTGTGAGGCACAGCAAGCACTCCAGTGCATTTCATTCAACTGAGGAAGCCAATTATAACACTCAGCTGAACAGCCTCCTGGACCTTCACACCCCTGCTAAAACCAGAACAGTCACCTTCTTCCATCCAGTGCCCTGGTTCACAGGTGAACTACAGGGGCAGGGCAGGTCCTTGAGAGAGGCTACAAGTACTCTGGCAGCGCAATAAAATTCATGACTTTCTTTCAGTCACTGGTCATTCCACCCAAACTGCTCCTCAAACATATACCATCTCCCACCCCCTAAACTGACTTACTGAAATCACCCAGGAAGAGTTACAGGATATTATCAGGAAAATTAAACCCTCCATCTGTGCCCTGGACCCTCTCCTAACCTCCCTGGCAAAAACATATATTGCTGACTTAGGTCCCCTAATCACCTCTATTGTCAACCACTCCTTCCAAATTGGTTATGTCCCCCGGTTTTGAAAAATAAAAAACATAATCAGACCACTCCTAAAAAAAAAAAAAAAAAAAAAAACTAAATCTGGAGGATTTGTCAAACTACAGGCCCATCACCAATCTTCCATTCCTGTCCAAAAAACTGGAAGAAAAAACAGCCATCCGTCTTCAAGACCACCTCAAACATAACAGCCTCTTTGAAAAAAATTCAGTCCAGTTTTTACTCCTCATTCTTCTTGATCTATCTGCTGCATTTGATACAGCTGACCATGACATTCTGGTAAACCGGCTTCACCTCACCATTGGTATCACTGACACTGCCCTCACCTGGTTCAAGTCATGCCTTGTAAACCAAACAGAGTAGGCCTCCCTTGGTCACTCTACACCCAACCAACACACAGTAACCTGTAGGGTCACCCCAGGGGTCAGTCCTTAGCCCCCCTCTCTTCATCCCCTACTTCGTCCCCCTGGGACAAGTCATCAGCCACCATGGAATTTAATTCCATTGTTATGCTCATGACATACAACTCCATGTCAGTGCCACGGCTGTAGCCCCAGTGTCATCATCATCGTTGTCATCTTCATTAGCATCGCCATCAAAACTTACCACCTGTCTGGAGGAGAGAAAAGCATGCATGGAGCACAACTTCCTCCAACTCAACAATTCAAAGACTAAGGCAATTATGAATTGGACTCCTCATCAGACCCAGTCATCACTCCTAACTAGCATCACCTTTTCTGGTCATAACATCTCCTTCTCCTCCTCAATCAACAACCTTGGGGTGAAAATGGACACTCAACTAAATTTTGAATCACACATCAACCACCTCTGAAAAACCTCTATTTTTCACCTCCGGAACTTTGCCAAACTCCGCCCCATTTTTTCCCTCCCACATGCTGAAAAGCTGGACCACGCTTTTATTTCGTCCAGAATGGATTACTGTAATGCATTTCTCATCAGGATCCCTAGCAAGAGCCTGCAGAAGCTTCAGTACATCCAAAACTCTGCAGCCAGGATTCTGATGAGAGTGCGGAAATATGAGCACATCACCCCCATTCCCCACTCATTTCACTGGCTTCCTGTTTCCACCTTGACTGAATACAAGATTTCTCTGCTGGCTCATCAGTGCATCTCTGGAAATGCACCCCTCGTGCCCCCTCACACTCACCCCAAAAAACACAACACATTCCCTCCGCTCCACTCACTCCAACCGCCTGCACACACCCAGAACAAGACTTAGCACCATGGGAGGCCTTTCTGTGCTGCTGCCCCACGACTGTGGGCTTCCTGACTCTCTGAGGGCTCCACAGTCCATCGGCAGTTTTAAAAAAGGACTGAAAATTTTTCTTTTTTTGGAAAAACTTTTAGTTCTTCCTCCTTGGATAGTTTTTATATTGTTTTTTTTTGTTTGTTTGTTTTTTTTTAAATACCATATATATTAGTCTATACCATATATTATGGTTTTAAAGTATATCACTGAGATTTTTTTAATGTAAAGTGCATCATAAATAAAATGAGTTATTTATTTATTATTAAATAATTTATACTGTATTAATGCAGTATAATTCATATTCAACACTGAGAGTCGTGTAGTGTGAAGTCTCTTTGTTCTAGGTCAGAGGTGAAGATGTATTTTAATTACCCATCTGAAATCAACATTTACTCTACCACTGTACTTGATGGAGGTGGAGATGTGGAGATGTTATGAGTCAGGCAAATTATTATTATTATTATTATTTATCCATCTAATGCTTTCTCAGAAAATATATTCTGTCTATGTAGAAATCTCTAAAGATTGTTTTTATTTATTTTAGTACTATATAACTAAACTGAATCACTTTCTCAGTTAGGTTAGTTAATTGATTAGTTTCTTGTGTTGCTCCTTGGGATGATAAAAGACCTATGTGGCCTTCAAAAATATTTACTAATTTAATTTAATTACAACAAAATATTTGAGCTCTACTTATAACAACCAAAAGTTTCAGTTTTGTTTGTATAAAATGCAATCTCTTGAAAGCTAAATTGTAAACTAGATCACAGAATAAGTTTTGCATATGTTTTGAAGTAAATTAATAATTTGTAAATTAAATTAGAAGCATTAGAAGTATGCAAGTTTGTTTTCCCAAAATGTACCAACAGTCTCAGTATAATTATCTTCCAAAGATTCGTTTTGGGGGGAACAATCCTCTGGACCCTCTAGCTTCATTCTGTTTTCACCACAGTTCACTTGTGGGTTTGGTAGGAAGAGAAAAACACTGAGAATAATGATGATGACTTTAATGTTTCCACTTTGGAGGTAACTTTAGCAGGTTATATCTGTATATTAAAGGCAATCAGCTGCCAATTACAAAATAAAACCCAAAAGGCCATGTATAATGCTAAAGTGACTGTGCTTCATTTTAATCATATTTAGAACTGGGTTCCAAGTATATTTAGTATCCAAGCTTCATTGTCATTAAGATTTCTTTTTTTTTTTTTTTTTTTTTTTCCAACCAACTTCTCATCATATTAGCAATTCGCCTCAATCTCTGTTGAGATCATGGTTTCTGAGGTCCAGCTTGATCCAACTGAAGACCTAGAAGTGTTAGTAGTGGTTCCACATGAT
>JBAMYA010049232.1:0-33540 GCA_037176975.1 Arrhamphus sclerolepis | reverse complement strand
CCCTGCCTTTCGCCCGAAGTGAGCTGGGATAGGCTCCAGCAGACCCCCGTGACCCTGAACAGGAAATAGCGGGTATATATAATGGATGGATGTTTCTCCTCTTTCCACCAGGTGGCGATCATCATGTCAGTCAGGCTGTGGCTGATGGGGGGGTCCATGCCTCTGTTCTCTGAACAGGACAACCCCGCCTCCTTCTCACCTCACGTTCTTACCAGGTTAGTGTTTTCTTTTTGTCAGAGCCTGCTGCAGGTGTGCAGGTCAAATGTTTTCTACGTTGGTTTGGATGCTGCCTAATATCATTCTGGATAAATTTATATCACAAGATAATTCTTCATTTAGGTTGATACAATATAACTCTTATATTGATATGATTAATATAAAGAATTTCCAGAAAGACAAAAAATCTTTTTTAAATCAAAATGGTATAAATAAAGTCAGTGTTCATCTTTCATCTAAATTCATAACCAAGGGACAAAAAATTATCTTTCTCAAAATATATTATTGATATTTTCTATTTAAAAATTGTATCATCAATTTTGAAAGACTATGTTGTGCAAAATATTTTTATCGAATTATTCTTTAGCCCTACTGCTTTCTGCTAAACCTTCAGACATTCTCTGTTGTTTCTGCTAAACCTTCAAACATTCACCACTGTTTCTGCTAAACCTTCAAACGTTTACTGTTGTTTCTGCTAAACCTTCAAACATTCACTGCTGTTTCTACTAAACCTTCAAACATTCTCTGTTGTTTCTGCTAAACCTTCAAACATTCACCACTGTTTCTGCTAAACCTTTAAATGTTTACAGCTTTTTCAGCGATGCATTCCCAGGTTGGTTTTGCCAGATTGGGTAGGTTTTCACCAGTTGTTTTTCTTTTGAACATGTTGTACAAGAAGTGGCAGTCAGACATTGTCAAATTGTGCCCTAAAATGTCCGGCACAACTCTGCAGGATCTCTCCCTGCTATACAGACTCAGAGCCATCAAGAAAGCCCAGTCAGTCTTGGCTGACTATAACCATCCCTTGTGTGGAGAGTACAAGCTGCTCCCATCCGGTTGCAGATATGTCCCGCCCAGATGCAGAACTAACAGACATAAAAATTCCTTTGTGCCTGTTTTATGCTCTATGTAATTTTTTTGACATTGTCCTGTGTCATGTTTTAAATGTGTTGACTTCTGCTGGCTATGCAGTAAACTGCCCCTTTGGGGATAATAAAGTTTACCTTGACCCTTGACCCTTGGACTGGAATATATAGAATTGGGTTGATGGATAAAATTTGAGCAGCTTTTCTTTTTATATTCTTATTTAATTCTTATAAAGAAATTAATAACTGAATAGTTATTAAGCCTTTGTGTGGTGGACAATAGTAGAAACTTATACATTTCAAAGAACTGCTGCCTTTTCGATCAATTAATTTCCTAATCTACTCAACTTGATTGCACTTCTTTTTTGGCAGCCTGAATGTATTTTTCTTTTATTTTTTTGTTTTGTTTTGGGGTTTTTTTTCGGGGGGGGGGGGCAACATGCTGTTTATGATGCATGTAATCGCTTTACAGTTGAGTTTCTAGAGAAGTTGTGATTTGTAGCGGGTTTTACGCAGTGTCAGATCTGTCCCAGGCCAACCCACTGATAAAATCTCTTCAGCATTCTTTTGAAACATTTCCGTCATGCTCTACTGGGAAGGAAGTTTGAGGTGGAGCCAAAAACCCAGGAGGTCCCCAGGTCCAGACCAGATGAGGCTCCCAGATAAACATTTGAGGGTGAAGATGCTGGGGCAGTCAGATTATTATTCTGTTTCTCTAGTCCACCATCATAGTCTTTGAGGGTTGAGGCTGCACTCTCCATTGAAAGTAAATCCAGTTCTGTATATTATAGCAGTCTGGTTTGTGGGATTTCCAGTTCATAAGTATTATCCTCTTTACAGAGAGAGAGGCTAAGGCAACAATCTATTTCCTAATATACACAGAGTAGAGCATTGCAGAATATGGACATTCAATGTGGTTTTTGAAACATTTATAACCTCAGTACAAAAATGTTTAACCACTGGGCAGGACCACAGTAAGTGCAGAAGAGTACCAAGCCTACCACAGCCATGCCAACACAGTTTGGAGGCACTTATATCTTTTTTTTTTTTTTAATGTGGTGTAGTATAAGCCCTGCATATAATTTTCATTTGAATTAATTTTATATCTGACACAGTTGGATGTAGATGTTGAACGTTTCAATATTCAATCCCATTGATCTGGAGAAAGGGAGGAGCCAATGTCACCTTCCCATTGTATATATTATATTGTATATTGTATATACACTTGAGACAATCCAATTCTCTTTGAGCAGTTAGCAGTGGATTATTCTATATTGGGCAGGATGGTAGAGACACTCTATAAACAAAATTGTATGTATTGCCTTTACAATTTCACAAGAAAATTAATTAACACCTTATTTAGTTTAAAATCATACTTTGGATGGCACCCTAATGATTTTATAGAAATGGATTTATTGTATCCAGATGTGGCCCTCTCCTCCATCCACTCCCAGCTACCTGCTGCATATTGGCTTTTATCTTCGTATGCCCATGACAGTGAAAATCTGACATTGTATGCTAATAAAGATGAACATCTGGAACACTCAGCCCACCTTTGTTTCTAGGCATAGCCAACTTTTTACAATTGATTCCAGGCTTTTTATCATGCCATTAAAAAAAAACAACTTGAAAAATAATTTTTCAATTACCTTGAACCATTGCTGGGGAAACTTTACTAGTATTGTTTAAAATGAGAAAGGAAAGTCTGGGCAATCTTGGCAAATAACTTATAATCAATATTTAAAGACTCAATGGTCAGAAATTGCTTATTTGCATATGATCTTTTCCTGACTTCATTGGATTGACTGTTTAGAAATAACATCACCGTAGAGCATAGAGACAAATGGCGCTAGTGTGTCCTGAAAACTTTATACTCTATATTGTAGCCATCATTATCTGGGGTTTTCCCAGATGAGAGCACTTTAATAGTAGATTGTACCTCAGTTTCCAGGACACATGTCTCCAGTTTATCCCTTTCTTCAGTCTTTAGAGTGGGCAGAGGTTAAAGTTATTATTCATGTCCTCTTTAACATGACATTCAGATTTATACAAATTAGATTAAAACTCTTAAAAGGCCGCATTAATTAGTTTCTGATCACAACCATAGACCCATCACAATTGTATAATGCTGGAATAGAATGTTTATCTTTATTATAAATAAACACATTAATAAGTGTTCCACCCCTCACCTGTTCCTCTGCAGGTTCCTCACCTACTCGTACCTGCTGTCCTTCAACGCCTTGCTGCTGCTGGTTCCTGCCGTTCTCTGTTACGACTGGCAGGTGGGCAGCATCCCCCTGGTGGAGTCTCTGGATGACGTCAGGAACCTGGCCACCGTGCTGCTGGCCGTGGTCCTGGTGGCGCTCTGCATGCGCTGCGTCTCCTCTCTGCAGGTAACACCTGACAGGTGTCCTATTGTCTCATTGGTTGTTTGACCATCATGTAAGAGTGCTGCTGAGACGTCAGGGCTGCAGCGATCACACCAGGAAAATTATTTCATCTTCATAACTTCCTTTTAATCTGACGTTGTCCAGCTCTGTTCACAACCATGGGTGAGGGATAATGACCTATCAGGCATAGATCCCCGGTAGAGCTGTAGACCTTCTATAGACCCTCTGTAGACTCCTGTAGTGGTAGTAGTTTGGCTGTCAGCCTGTGTGTCCCATCTCTCTCAGAATCAATTCAGAAATCTCAAATATTATTATGATCTGTGTTAGTAAAGTCTGGTCCTTCTCTGATTTAAACCTAGACCTGAACAGAATCAGGGTCATCTTCAAACACATGTGGAGGTTCCCACTTGTGAACCTGGATGTCTTCTGGTCCTGGTCTGAAGGTGGTTGTCACTAACAGGTCAGAGGATCATAACAGCTCGTCCTGAGTCAATACATTACTTTTCTTCATAACAGATGAAGCTCACCTGGAGATTTCCTTTATTTACCACCAAACTCTTGTTTTTTTGTCCTCATTTCAACTGCTCCACGTCAGCTGCAGAGTTAGTTAGAGATGGAGTTAGTTAGGGATTGAGTTAGTCCTAATCCTAACCCCCATCAGTAAATGGATTCTGTGTGGCTCAGGATCCTGGTCATACTGGTGATACTGCTCATACTAGGTTCAGACCGGTCATACTCTGTTCAAACTGGTCAAATCAGGATCAGACTGGTCATTTTCTCACTTTAGATTTCAGTGTTTTGTCTCATAATGGCGTTTCACATCTGCACTTAGAACAAGAGCCACAGTTTCTGAACACGAGAGACTGTTTTAGAGCTCCCAGCATGAAATGCATCTGTCCATTCCACAACAAAATTGAATTATTGCTGCACACTTTCCTTTTTTCTTTGAGTGTCATTTGTTCCTTATTATCTCTTTCTTTCTGCATCTGACCTGTCTTTTCGTGACTTTCTCCACTCAGTTGTTTGTATCTGTCCCTTTGTTCTCTCATGTATCGCTGTCTCTTTTTTTCTACCATGTCTTTGTAACTTCCCTGTAACTCTCGCAGGTCTGTTGCAGTCATAGAGTCATCATGTTTGTTGATTGGCTGAGTGGTATCACAGAAAGTTGTGCTGTTTCCCTTTATTTCTGTCCCTGCTAAATGTATCCTAAACTTGTCCTAAATGTGGACCCCTCTCTGCAGAAACAGGAAGGCTGGGAGGTGTTGGTGGCAATGCTGTTCCTGGTGTTTCCTTTCATTCCTGCCAGTAACCTGTTCTTCAGGGTGGGGTTTGTGGTGGCTGAGAGGGTCCTCTACATGCCCAGGTGAGTAATGTGTTCTTCAGCATGGGGTTTGTCATATCTCCCTGCAGTCGTCTTCCTGTATCTCAGTGACATCATCATCCCGTACCTCTGTGACGTTGTCGTCCCATAGCTATGTGGCGTCCTGTATCTCTGTCGTCCTGCATCTCCGTGATTTTGTTATCTAGTATCTCCATCTTGTCACCTATCTCCGTGTCACACTGTATCTCCATGATATCATCATCCCATATCTCCATGTCATCCTGTATCTCTGTGACATTGTCCCATATCTAAACAGCGTCCTGTATCTCCATATTCTTCTGAGTGATGGTTAGCATAGATTTGTACCCCTCATCCTTCTGTCTTTCCTGCCCTCTTTCTGCCTTCACCCTCCCATCTCTCCCAGTATGGGTTACTGTATCCTGGTGGTCCACGGTCTGGGTCGACTGTGTTCAGCAGCAGGTCGTTGGGGTACCACATTCCTCAGTGTCTCCATGCTTCTACTCCTCTTAATGTTCTCCTGGAAAACTGTCTCCCAGAACAACGTTTGGCTGTCCAGGGAGGCCCTCTTCCGGTAGGCCTTCAAACTTCTCCTCTCTAATAATTTGTACTTCACAGACTCAGACTTTATCGCTCTTACTTTTGTGTAACTACCCATCAGATCTTTAACAAGACTTTGACCTCAGTCTGGTGTACCTGAACTCTGACAGTTATGCCCTCTCATTTGTTCATCCATCCGTTATCTTCCTTTTTTAGGTGTTTTGGCAATTTTCATATTACCAAAGAGCATGAAAGAGAGGGAGAGAAGTCAAAATCTGAGTTTTATTGCACTTGTACAAGGGAGAGCAGTCGCAGATTGTCAAATACACGTCAGAGAGAGCAGCGCTCAGACAGGCACATTTATGTGGTGGCCGACAGGGGAAAATGTGCAGCAAATGGTGAAAGGAGCTGCAAACACATGTATGATGCAAACTCCAAAACATGCAAACACAAAAAAACAAATGCAACAGAAAAATGCTGCAAACAAAAAAAAATGCTGCAAATAGTAAAAACAACAGCAAAGTCGCTCCACAGAACTGAAGTGGTCCAGACCTCTAGGGGGAGTCAAACAACGAACAATTCATATTGAACCAGACAACAAAAACAGGAAGTCACAGGCCAGACCAGGAGTCAAACCTGATAAAGCTTTTGAATCTGTAGTCTCTTAAACCACCTCCTAGTTATGGTGCTGTAGGCCTATGCTGCTGGGGGGAGTCCAGTAAACACAATACAATGATTTGCAAATCCTTTTCAACCTATATCCAATTGAATACACTACAAAGACAAGCTATTTAATGTTCAAAGCGATAAACTTTATTGTATTTTTTAAAATATTCACTCATTTTTAACTTGATACCTGCAACACGTTCCAAAAAACTGGGATGGGGTAACAAAAGACTGGGAAAGTTGAGGAATGCTCAAAAAAATGCTCAAAAAGCTGTTTGGAACATTCCACAGGTGAACAGGTTAATTGGAAACAGATGAGTGTCATGATTGGGTATAAAAGGAGATCCCCAAAAGATTCAGTCGTTCACAAGTGAGGATGGGGCGAGGTTCACCACTCTGTGAAGGACTGAATGAGCAAATAGTTCAACGGTTTAAGGACAATGTTTCTCAACGTACAATTGCAAGGAATTTTGGGATTTTATAATCTACAGTCCATAATATCATCAAAAGATTCTGAAAATCTGGAGTAATCTCTGCATGTAAGCAGCAAGGCCAAAAACCAACATTGCATGCCTGTGACCTCCGATCCCTTAGGTGGCACTGCATTAAAAAAACAACATCTTTCTGTAAAGGATATTGGCCACATGGGGTCAGCAACACTTTAGAAAACCATCAGTCAGTTAACACAGTTTGTCGCTACATCTATAAGTGCAAGTTAAAACTGTCCAAAGCAAAAGCCGTATATCAACAATATCCAGAAACGCCGCTGGCTTCTCTGGACCCAAGCTCATCTGAGATGGACTGATGCAAAGTGGAAAAGTGCGGTGTGGTTTGACGAGTCCACATTTCAAGTTGTTTTTGGAAATCATGTTTTGACTGTTTAGCACCTGACGTTGTGCATTAAGCAAGAATGGGAAAGAATTCCATCTTCAAAGCTTCATCAATTAGTGTCCTCAGATCTCAAACGCTTATTGAGTGTTGTTTAAAACGAAAAGTTAAGTAGCTTTTCTTTTTGTTGATTTAAATAATGTTTTGCAATTTCTTTTCTTTTTATATGTATAAATATATATGTGTGTGTTTGTAAATATAGATACATATATTTGTTGTTGTAGTGTACAATTTCATGAAAGGAATTTAAAAAAGTGAATATTTGAAAAAAAAACATCCAAACTTCATTTGAATTGTGGTTGTACCAGATATTTATATATTTTTGTACCACATGCTATATAGTTTTATCCTTCTCCTCTCTCTGTCCTTCATCCTGTCTGTCCTGTCTCCCTCCTCATGTCTTCCTTAACCCAACTGGCTTCCCAAGAGGGAGTTTTTTTCTTGCTACTGTTAGGCTGTGTCATGTGCTTGGGAGGGTCACGATCTGGGTTTCTCAGAAACACCTAGAGACAACTTTGTTGTAGACGGACACTATTTACAACAAAGCGTGGGGTCGGGTGGGGTGGGGGGTACGGGTAGTCATGGCAGTCAGCAGTCTCTGTTTTTTTGGTTTTTAAGATGCATTTTCCATGACGTGGTATGACTCAGTTGCCTCTCAAAAAAGGAAGAATCAGCTGTTCACCAGTGAGTGAAGCTGCTGCCACACAGACTCATCAGGGTTAGCTGCATTAAATGAGTTCAAGAACAGTTCAGCTTATTTTCAGCAAGCAAAAGTACAGTCTACTGTGGTTTCAGAGAAATATGTGGACCATAATCTGAGCCTGACCCTAACCCTCTGGTTAGACCTGAACATATAGCAGTCACAGATTTGCTACTTCAGAGTTGGTCGCTGCTCCATCTGAATTAACTCTCTCCTAAACCTAACCCCAACTGCTGTAATCTGTTTCTCAGCTCAGGCATCCAAACTCTGCCTCACAACGCCAAAGTGCACTACAACTACGCCAACTTCCTGAAAGACAGCAATCGGCACCAGGAGGCCATTTACCACTACAGCGTTGCCCTCAGGTACAACTCCTCTCCTCCATTATGAATTAAGTCCTCTATTCTGATGGTTCAGCTTCCAGAGAGCACAATAATCTCCTGGAGACCTTCAGACTGAAGAGTAGTTTCAACAAAATCACCAACCAAAGTTTGTTAGTGTTGGTCGGCGGCAGTGAGCGTTCACAAACACCAACATTTAGACGATACTGAGAAAGTTTGTGAAGGAACACTTGGTTTGTTCCAATAACCATACTTCAGTGAGTACATTTAAACGCAGTGCACTCTCCACACTTACAAAGTGCACAGAGTTCAGCGGGGAAGTGTTGTTCCAAATGGCATACTTATTGGTGCACTTACCGGATATTACGACCATGATTTGCCACCTCAGCTCATCACCCTCCAAAAAAGTTTGAACTGTGAACCAGATAAATACAGACAATTGTTAATATGTAAAACCACAAAACTTACATCTGTCAGGTTTGGGAGCTGCAGCTTATCCAGTTGCCATTGTTGCTGTTACGGTAGCCATCTTTCTTTTATTTTTCGAGCTGAGTTGGATCCGCGCCTGGCTCCGTCTCTTTCACAACGTAGCTAAGATGGTGGACGTGAAGTGTGAAAAGTGAACATTGTTTCACACTCAGCGTTTTGACCGTCATGATTGCACCATCCAGGTCCTTTCAGTACACTTATGTTCACCGTAATCCTAATTGGAACGCCCTACGTACTCAAACTATGTATAGTAAGTGCAGAAAGTATGGATATTGGAACACACGGACTGTCACCTGTTTTGATCCCTGGTCTTCTACAGAAACTCTACGTACAGTGAAGTAGGTTCAGAATTGGATCAGATGTCATGACGTGGTTCTGTAGTGGATCTCTGTGTAGAAAGACAAACCAGTTCTTAGATATAGAACCAGTTCAGCACCAGTTCCCAGCTGGTCGAAAAAGAGGCCTAAGGTTCTCTTGGGAACCTCTCTTCAGAGATTAAAATGTCTGTCTGATGCATTAAGACTTGACTACTTTACTCTGCCTTTTTGTTCAAATGTTTTAAATGCTGCAGACTGTAACATTGTTGTTTCTAGCAGTCACACTGTCACCCTCTCAGGTTGTACCCTCGCCATGCCAGTGCCATGAACAACCTGGGTACTTTGACGGGTAGCTCAGAGGAGGCGGAGCTTTACTATCGTAAGGCTCTGGACATCAACCCTCAACACAATCGGGCCCTGTTCAACCTGGGAAACCTGCTCAGGTGACACTCACACCATCTGGAGCTGTGTTGTCATGATTATGATGATGGTGATGATATTGATGATGATGATGTTGATAATGGTGGTCATGGTGATGATTGTGTTGGTGGTGATGATGGTGATGTTGAAGGTGATTGTGGTGATGATTATGATGGTTATCATATTAATGATGATGATGATGGTGATGGTGATGTTGACAATGGTGATGATTGTTGTGCAACCTACCTGTCGCGTCTCCAAGGTGGAACTCATTTTACAATGAACCACTCAAATCAGGAGCAATTAAAAGTGTGCACACACATTGCTAGGATTGGCGGAACATCAAGAGATAACAGCAACACTTTTTGGATTTGATATTTTGAACATTTAGTCCCGTGATCTAGACTTATGACTGGTGTGTAGAACCAGGTACTCAGAAATGGACTTTGAAGATGCAGTCAGTGAGTTTTGTGCTCCATTAACTTTTACATTTTAAAAAAATTACATCTTCATCATGCAAACCTGTCTTTACAAAAAAAAACAACCTTTTTCTCATCTATTTTATCTTGTACAAAAATGCAATTTAATAAAGGTATTTATTTAAAATCAATTGAATTTGTTACAGACTTTTATTACTGTGGTGCTGCTTTGGCTCCACAAGGTGTCTGCGTTATGAAACAGACAGTAACCTGGCGATAATAATGCTGCTGTCTTTATCACCCACTCACTGTCCAAAGTGAGGATTAGTCCTCCCTGGCTAAAAAACAATTTCCCTACGTCGGATGTGGCTGCATTTCAGCTGGAGATTATTGGTTTTCAAACAAGCTCCCTGGTTTAGTGATGCGCTCAGTGTACAATCAGGATTTTTGGAACGCATACCCAGAGGAGTGCATGGCGTGCTGACGATGTTTCCTTCTAACTATACTTGTGAGTCAAGTTTTTCTTCAATAAATGCCATTAAGACACACGAGAGGAACTGCGTGACGCACAAAAATCGGTCAAACTGCTTGCAGATAATCCGTCGCCAGGCAGCCAAAAGATTGTGACTGAAGGGAGAAGCCAGTTTTCCTGAGAAGCCGTTTAAGTTTTCAATAGTCATATTGTTGCTTGGTTTTAGTTGAATAGTAATTTAATGTTTGCTTTTTTGCGCTGTAATTTCAGGAGCGCAGCACATACGTCCCAACATCCCACCATAATCCAGTGTGTGTCCAAAAGCAAGCAGAACTTTATTTTATTTATTTGATCTTTGAGCCAAGTTAATTTGTTTTAATTTAATACATTCTGCACTATGTCTGTTTCATTGGGACACAGAGCGAGTTTTTTTTTTCCTCTTTTTCTTAGAGCCAGTTAAGTTCCTACCAGTGTACGTCCGAAATCAGGCAGATGCTGCTTTATGTATAATCTTTTTTTTTTTCTTCTTTTAAAATCAATTTCATGTGGTAGGCCATGTTTTATTGGCACCGGGCCAATTTTGACTTACGGGCCGCCAGTTGCTGACCACTGGTTTATAGCGTGACCTCAAAATTTGCTCTGGGACTCATCTGTATGCAGGGCTGGAATTTTGGCCATGGCTGCCCACTGTGGTTGGTGAAATGCCACACGCACCAACTATGCTGTTACCAAACTTAAATTAAATCTCAGTGAACTATGTGCCCTGAAAGAGACTCCCAAAGAAAATCAGTATGCTCATTTACTACTCGTATCTTGTAATAACCGGCCTTTTTAACCTTTTTAGCCTTTTCTCCATGTCTACAAAACAAAAAATCTGACATCAGTTCACGCGGAACAAAAAAAAAGATCAGGTTGCAAAATTCTTTTGTAAACATGGAGCTGAGTTGAAAAATGCAAGCCTCAAAATTAAGCCACGAATCTGCGTTAAAAAAAAAAAAATCAGTTATGTATATTTACGCTGACATGGCGCATGACTGGAAAAGAAAGAGGCGGAGCCTGCACAGAACCCTACGCAGTCTAAACAAACAGAGAGAGTTGTGGCTATGATTACCAACAAACAAAAAAAACACAAACCTTTGGTTGTTCACACAAAGTCACGCAGGTGGCGTCTTCACTCTGGGACCACACGAACAAAGATGCAGTTTCGTATGGATGAAAGACCAAACAAGATAAAAATAAAACAGCTGCCATGTGGACAGGGCATAAATATAACAAAAAGCCCAAAACAAATAGGCAAATAATTATTGAAATTGTAAACTGAACAATTTTATTGGCCATTTCATAAGCTCCATATCAGGATAAACTCTGACATGGAAGAGTAACTTCACGGTAAACGAACCAATCAGAACACAGCTCATTAATCACAACAGCAGCCAATCAGAGTGGAACCTATTTAATCATAAATAAAGACACCAAAACAGCTTTTTCTCATAACAGAATCACAGAGATTTGAGGGGGTGGGTAAAATGAACATAGGCAATTTTCTTTAAAAACAACATTAAATCCTCTATATAGAGACCTCAGAAAGCACATTTAATCAACCAGTTAATGCAGTTTATGGGACCTTTATTGCACATACACTTTAAAGCACATAAACACTTAGTCTTTTTATGTGCTTGTTTACATTGGTGTCTTTTTTTTTTTTTTTTTAAAGGTTTTTCACCTTCTTGACTGTTGATCAGTCCTGGATAGCTTAGATTTGTTTTTTCAGTTGACGGTGATGGTGATGATTTTGATGATGATGATGATGATAAAAGTGGTAATGTTAGTGATGTTGATGATGTCTATCAGGTCCCGAAGGGAGGACAAAGAGGCTGAGGCCCTGCTGAAGGACTCCATCCACCATGGTCCACATTTTGCTGATGCGTACTCCAGTTTGGCTTCGCTTTATGCAGAACAGGTGAAACCTTCAGAAAACCAGAGTTCCTTTCTGCTTTTACGTGTTAATATCAGTTCATAATTCATATGCCATGAGAGTAGTGGGGCTCTTGTTAGGAATGGGAACTGAATGTCTGTTTTGAGTTGGAACTGACAAGAACATGTCGATTCTGGGCACCCAAAGTGGTTTGTTTTGTTTTTTCCATATTTTGCTTCTGCTTATTGGTTCCAGGTGCACGTAGCATGTCCATACTATCAACACATCAAGCAGCAGGTCCATGCCATTTGAGCAGAACAGTGTTTACTTTTCTCCGGACATGTAGCGCAGTTTCACGCACTTTACGAAGCATGGAGCGGTTTCCACCTCAAACAGCTAGTTAGAGATAATCAGGGATGCAAACAGCTCACTTTTTGGCGACTCGCTTTTTTCACAGCATCAGGTGTCAAGACCGTTACACTCTGATAATAATAACATGTAGACCTGTAACGATGTTGCATACGTAGACATTGTTTGTTTATATGCCAGATGGCCAATCTGACAGTGTGATTGGTGCCTGTCAATGACCAATCATGACTAGGTAAAGATTTTCTTTTTTTTTTTTTTAAGTTTACAATTTCATTAACCATATTCCTGTTTCTATGGGGTCTTTTGTTACTTTTAGTCTGATATCTGAGTTTCACCTCTAAAAGTTATTTTAGGATCATTTTAGTTGGCTCGACATTGAAAAGGTTCAAATAGTCTCATTATATTTAAACTTTGTTGTAGCCTGCCTCTTTTTCACGTGAAGACATTAGTGTTAATATCAGGCCTGAACATGTTTCTAAATGAACTCCTTCCTGACAATAATTCTGATGATCTCTGGTTTTCACCAGCACAATCACTTAACACAAAACAAAATGAAGTTCCTTGTTCTGTTTTTGCTTCGTGGCTTTGCTGGGTGGTGGTAACATTAAATGTGTATTAGCTCTACATTAACATGAAACCCAGCTTATAAAGTAACAGACTACTGATGGGCATTACAGCTAAAAAAGTTTACTTTAAGGATGTCGTGGCAAACATTTCTGTCCGAATCAACATGTGGGATATTTTTCAATAGTCCATGAACAGACTGCCTGTAAGCGATCGTCCAAATGACGTGGGACGTGTTGTACTCTGCCCTGAAATTTGAAATTCCATTTGAATATGCAAATTATTATTCAATTACTTTTCATTTTCATGTTTTCTGGTACCAGTAAGTGGAACTGATAAGAACTGGAATCAATAGGCAGAACCGAAAATTGAACCGAAACCAACAAAATCTTAAGGATACCCAACCCTAGTTCACTCTGTACTTGTATATCTGTGCTCTGTGACAGCAACGCTTCACTGAGGCTAATGAAGTGTATATTAAAGGAATTGAGAACTGCCCAGACAGCTCTGACCTCCACAACAACTACGGAGTCTTTCTGGTGGATACGGGTGAGTCCGCTCAGATATTTATTTATCTGTACAAACCACTGTATTCGTTTCTGGTGCCAACATTTTGCACACAATCACCTGATTACCAAAATAGATGAATAAAAGGAGCTGAGATAACATCTGCCACAGCTTTTCAAGTTCAGTTTATTAACTCAGTTTTGTAATATTTAATCAAGACTGCGCAGTCTGTGTGATTGTTAAAACAGAAAAAAAGTTTCACTCATTCTCTGGGCTGTGCATTTTTATAGACTTAACACAGTAACATTGAAAACTTTTAGACTGTAACTGATCACTTGTCAGTGTCATCAGCTTACTCCTTTTCAAAAAGGCTTTTTAAAATAATATATCTTAGCTGTGTTTGTATTTCCACACAAACACTCATGCAAGATTCCCCCATTTCCTCTTAAGATTTATTTCTGAAACATGCGTCTTTGTGACCACAAACACAGCTGTTGCTATTTTTTACATCACATTAATGGAGGTCGTATCATAGATGAGCCGCTATAGACTTGCCTCCTACAAATATCAATTCCTCTACCACATCTAGGTCTGGTGGATCACAGGTCTATACTGCTAATTTCTGTATACACCCCCATCAGGAAGCTAGTCCCCCCCAGCCGTAAAGACCGTGAAAACCTGGCAGGAGGGTACACTACATCAGCTGCAGGAAGGCTTCAAGAACACAAACTGGTGTTTGAACACCAGGACCTGGAGGTCCACGCTACAACTGTGCTCTCCTACATTAACTTCTGTGTCAAAAATGTCATGGTGGATTAGCATATCAAGGTGTATTCCAACCAAAAGTCTTGTATGACTAAAGAGGTCCAGGTCCTGCTGAAACAATGTGACATCGCTTTCACATCTTATTTCAGCTCATATTCTATGTGCAGGATATGTGATGGGTAGGTCAATATCCTCTGAGTCTGCCGAAGAACTGACTGTAGAGGCTGGTACTCGTTTCTCCCCATCACCTTCATGGTTGTGGACCAGACAGGACAGCTTTGTTTTTTGTTGAACAGTCAGGTTTCCAGGTCTTAGTGGTCTGTCCTTTGTTCTGAGTGATGTGGATTTGTAAACTGCCCATTGATTCTATTGGCTATGGAGGTATCAATCATCCGAATCCTGAGATACGTTCTCATCAAAAACCACAGCTCAGCTACTGCTCCACATGCATTTACACTGCATTGGTTTTGATGGTTACTGATGGAAAAAAAATGGCAGTGAAATAGATAATGTGTTACATTATTTCCAGCAACAGTTTGCTCACATTTATTAGTTGTAGTAAAAGCTAATTGCCTCAACAGAGGTCAAGAGTCCTTACTAGATTTGAAGTTGTGAAAGACACAACTGAACATATGATCCAAGCTGTGTTATGCATATTTCATTCCTTCCCGCTGTCTTCTTTGTTCTTCTATCATCCCTTCATTCCTTCCCTCTCTTCATTCAATTCTTCCCTCTCCAGGAGAAGGGGAGCTCGCTGCTGCTCACTACCGGCAAGCAGTGCAACTTAAACCAGCCCATTATGTTGCCATGGTGAACCTGGGCCGTCTGCTGCGATCGTCCAATGAGAACCAAGAGGCGGAGTCTTGGTTCAAAAGGTGAGAAAAATCGTTTTACTTTTCAAGAGAAGTTTGATTCGGTAGAAATGTAGAAAGTATATTACCTCAGCACTGACGGGTCCACTTGTAGCGCCTCCGCTAACTCTTCTACCAGGTTGTGGATCCACTTTTAGTGCCACCACTTACTTCTTCATGGAGCATGATCATTTACTAAAACATTGTGAGCTTTTTCCTCTTGTGGACGATGCCATGTCACAAAAAGACTGGGACACTGGAGCATTCCTCTGTCTATAGTCATCCTCACCGTCACTTCGTAATAAAATTTAAGATAAGCACAAGAAACCTATGCTCCTCAGCACTCAGTAAAATACATTGACGCAATAAAAAAACGCTCTACACTAAGTTGGTATGTCTTGTGTGCAGATGGGTGTTGTGATTACACTATACTACCTACAAATTGATATTTTGTCAGTTTAAATTATGAACCTATTATGTTCTGTGTGCAGGAAGAAGTGTATGGTGGCTCCTTTTGGTTAGGACAATAATACCCAAAGATTGATATCTAAAGAAAGACTGAGCACTGACGTGGAGACAACCGGGCCGGGTTGATGACCAGGCTCTGTGGCAGTGGGTGATGTCACCTGGTCTGTGGACGGGAATCCTGTGACGCACTTTAGAAGTTTTTATATGTCTTGCGAAGATTTTTAAGTTTTTAAACTGGTTTCAGAAGAATAATAATGGTTGGGTGTGTTTAAAATGGGGCTGGTGAAACCCAGCCCCATTATTTGTTCGTTTGTTAATTAAGACCAGTTTCAACTAGTGTCAAATGTTTACTGTACTGGCACCATTTCTGCTCACAACACGTTTATTAAAAATTATTTATTAAAAAATTTATTTTTCCCATGAAACGACAGGCTTTGAAGCGATGGAATTCCAGCATATATATTTGCACTTTTGTAATCATTAACTATGCAAGTAGTAACATCCCAATGTAACATGTTTACGTTTCTGTAATCATTAACCATCTCGTCAGCAGAGTTAGAGACCGGGTGCTTATACTTGACTGTTAGCATCAGGACTCTTCTCATGCTCTGAACACTGGCAAAACAAGACATTCTGGTTTATAAGTTTCACACACTAATTTCTAAAGATTACAAGTAAGTACATAAGTTTAAAATTGACACCACAACACTCATTAAAAGCCATTGACACCATATACTACCTTGGCAACTGTGGTAATTGGCATGTCTCTGGGTCTTCAGGTGGGAACCTCCTTTCGTCTATATTTCGTTTAGCTAGTCCCGCAACACCTCCAGGAGGCTAAACAGGGAATTCTGGTGTTCCAGAGTCACTTCCCTAATACCAGCCATCACTGCTCCCTACCAACTCAACAACCTCCATTACCTAAACTGCAATGTTGGCTACCTTCATTATCTCACTGTCAAAATGGCTACCATAGCCAAACCACATTTGTCACTTTCAAAAGACCCAGACTCCACACTTACAAGATCCAGCTAGTGACAAAGCTGATACTGTTTTCTCTAATTCCTAACAGAAGCTAGCAAACTTACCTGCATGGTCCCAGACATAAAGATTCAGATAGGCCACACCCATTTCCTTAAATAAACTTCCTCTTCCTGGGTTTCTTCCTTTGAGGCCTGATTGGTGGACTTGTAAAAGTAGACTTATTTTGGTCCCTAAGTAACATTATTTCTCGTAATCAAGATCCACTGACTTAGGGTGACCAAATGTCCTCTTTTACCCAAACATTTCCACTTTTTACGTCCTGTCCGCGGCGTCTGGGGGGGGGGGGGGGTTCTAAATTCATAAAAATGTCTTGTTTTCATTCTTTTTCATATGACCATTAACTTGAATGGCTGGTGCTTTGCACAGAATTTTACGGTTCTTTGTTGCTTGATGAAATTCCCAAGAGGCTGCCTTGTGGGCGGCTCTGCAATGCGCACACATGCATACAGAGGGAGCAAAGCAGGCAGCGCAGCAGCATTGCACACAAAATACCGAAAAGTGTAGCTTCACAGATGAACTGCAAAATAATTTCCCACATATCGTCCCGGTCGGGACAAGTGGGAGGCTGAGCGCACCGTGCACAAAGCTGGTAAATATACGCTGCGCTGGCATTATTCTGACATTAGTACATAAAAATCAAAGCTATACACACATTATTTTTTTCTTTATTTGTATTTTTGTTTAATTTTAATTGGATCAGATCCTCCTTGAGTTCCTCAAGGAGAAATGGAAGTTGATGGATGGATAGCTTTTGTCCACTTCTGAGGTCCAGTGGATTCAGTGTAACATAAAGGAGAAGAGACTGGTTAAGATGTCCTTGTCATCATCACCATACCAGAGCTAGGCCTTAAATTCTCCAATAGAAGACATTTGCTAAACAAGATGACAACTAACGAAATATGATGTAAAATTATCAGCTGCAGCTAAAATTAGGCAGGAGAATGAAGCAAAATGAAGCTGTATGTGTTGTAGTCGCAGTGGTCTCCAGTTACCTCTGGAGGATTCAAATGTGGCAGCCTGTAGAACTGACACTGGTTGTTTTTGAGTCCCAGATATCTCTAGACTGTTCAGTGACCTCCAGATGGAACAAATCTGCTGGTACTGTCACATCTTCTTTGACAGTCTTTACAAGTTATAACCGTGTTGAAACTGGTGTTGTCTGTCTGCAGGGCTCTGCAGGTGACCAGGAAGGTGGACATCCTAACTCCACTTGGAGCTCTGTACTACAACACAGGTCGGTACCAGGAGGCTCTACAAGTGTACAGAGAGGCAGCTGCTCTACAGCCACAAAGCACCGACATCTGGCTGGCTATGGTGAGCTGAACAGCTTTTTTGTTTTTGTTTGTTTATTTTTTGCTGTATTTGTATGTGGGAAAATGTGTTTCCAGCTTAATGATGTGAATCGGATCCCATAATCAGATTTATAGTATCTATTGATGTCCAGGTTCGAGTTCATGGTCTTTCTTGGTGTCCAAGCTCAGGTTCATGGTCTCTATTGATGTCCAGGATCAGGTTCATGGTTTCTATTGGTTTCCAGGCAAGGGTTCATGGTCTCTGTTGGCATCCTGGATCAGGTTCATGATAATAATAATAATAATAATTATAATACATTTTATTTGAAAAAGCGAGTTTCAAAGCACTGAAGGGCACTGTATATAATGCAATATTAAAATAACAAGCATAAAACACACAATCTACAAAAGGCAATCCATAGTGAAATGGCAAAAGGAACCGGTTATGATAAGTATGCTAGTTTGAACAGATAAGTTTTGAGTTTTGATTTAAAGAGTGAAAAGGAAGTGATGTTCCTTAAGTCGGGAGGTAATGGATTCCATAGCTGAGGAGCAGAGCAGCTGAAGGCCCTGCTCCCCATGGTGGCAAGACGGAAGGAAGGGACAGAAAGAGAGAGAGTGGAGGAAGATCTGTGGCAGCGAGATGGAGTGATGGTGTGAACCAGGTCAGACAGATATGACGGGGAAAGATGGTGAATGGCTTTAAATGTGCACATATAACAGCCTCATATTTTTGTTCTTGTTTCTTTCCTGATTATTCTCCACAGTGCGGCCGTCTGAGTTACCACAGCCATACCATAACAAGGGGGTTCCAGCTGCTAAATACTGAAGCTGTATCTGCATGGTGATATTCACTGAAATAATAAGTCTAAAGGTGTTTTTTGCTGAAGTGTGAGAAACAAATTTTAGTCGTCCCTATTTGGTTACAACTCTTTTATGGAGTGAATTCAGAGCTAAATATGTCAGCAGATGTTTGGTGCTCGACGCTGACGTAAAGTGCCGAGTCATTCAGCAGCCACTTCTTCTACACAGCATTCTTCATGTGAGGTTCTGTTAACAAATCTGTTAAATATATTTTCTGTCTAAAATGAAAACTGTGGAAAACTAAGGGATGTCATTGAATACAACACATAGTTCAATAAGTTGAAAAGATTAACATGAAAACACAGAAAGGTTTCTCTTACCCCTTTTGTGGATGTACAGCAATGGCCCGGGGCTGATCAAGTCCTTCAGATATTACTACTGAGCGATATGCACCATTCAGGCGGGAGATTTCTATGAGATTGAAACCATGATCTGTCCAATACAGGTTTCCTGAATGAAGAAATAGGATAACAGGATGTGTAGATACAGTAGAGGTTTATTGATCCTCTGTCCGTTTCTTGTTTCCTGATGTCCCCATCATGAACTTAGGCTCACAATGCATTTGAAGGAAGGCTGTGTAAGCCTTTGTGCTATGAATGATTTTACAATGCATGGAGGATATCCAACTTTGTCACGAAAATTTAGTGTATCTTGGCAGTGCACATCAAAACAAGACCTCTACACACAGTCATAACAGGAGGCATTGCACCTAAGTGATAAGGTTGAACAATCAATAGTGACTTGACAGATTGTGGCAATAAACCACAGGTCTGGGGAGTGCCAATACCAACCAGCAATCCAGTCAACAGCGATGCCTTCCACTCGACTGATGCCGGTAGTAATAATGTCTTCCCTCCAGGTCTGATCGCGTTTGGCACGGGATATTCTGTTCAGCCCCATGTCCGTCCAGTACACAGTGTCATTTTCTGCAAATTACACCATGCCATTAATGACAAAGGAAAATTGAATGATGAATGTTGCCGCCACAGGAGTATTTATGCTCTGAAACAAAAAAGCTCATGAAACCACAATTTATTGCAGCACAGTCCATTTCACCAGATGTTGTGTGGCACTATAAAGCACCACAGTTCAGGAACAGCATTTTAACATACAGAAAAAAGACAAAAGGGATGATTCTTGACCACATTTGATAGGGCAGTATATTATTCCATGCAGAACATAGCATTTGTTGAGCATCTAGGATTTTATAGTCTGGTTACAAAAGTATATATATATAAAAAAGTATCTTTTTATCTATTTATTTTTCTGAGTGCAGTCTCAAGTTCATCTCCGTACATGACTGTCAGTGACTTTGTTTCTCCATGGGCTGTTAAGTGGTTACACAGTGTTACAGGTTTAATTGGAGTATTATTTTCATAGAGTCTTCACATTCTGTTTACACAAAAATGACATATTACATAATACAGCTCCAGGGCTTCCATAGGTTGAATGAAATGAGTGCACCATCAGCTGAAATAAACACTACATTTATTTCTTCACTAACTCAAACTTTTAGAGACAAGAACTATTTTCAGTCTTGTTCTGTTCCTGTCTAACAGTTTTTTTTTTTTATTTTCTAAAAGCTGCATTCACACTAAAACATATATCGATATTTTAAATTTCTCCAACTAAGGGTCTGATTTCAGGCTTTTTCATTTTCTTTGACAACATACTGACTCTATTTGTGCCATGAATAACACAGTTTATTTATTTATTTTTTGTTATTTCTGGCTGTGCCCATTTAGACCCCACTGATAAAGGCCTGGACACCAAGCAGTCTTCTTTGAACCTCTACCCTGGGCCCTGGATCCTGGGCTTGGCTCCAAAGTAAAACCTTAGTTACTCCAGTCTGGTCAGAATAATATGGAATCTTGTCATTTCTATCACTCGTGTTTTCATGTTCTTTTGTTGATGCAATTTGTCTGGTGCCTCACCAGGACCACCTGACCTTAGTTCTGAATAAGGGTCTACGACCAACCACCATAGCTCCTAAGATTACCATGGCACTCAAACCCTAGCAACATTAAGGTGGCAATTCATGGAAGACTTAGAACAGAATCACGGATCCTCTCCATTTTTGGGGGGAGCAGATATTCAATCATGGCAGATAGATGAAAATAAAACAATGTTTAAACTCTTGTTAAGACATAATCTCCCAAATATTTATGCATCACACTTGGATTTATCCACTGAGATAATAACCAATGTTTCCTCTACATTCATTCAGGAGTGGCCTGGCACTCCTAAATCCTAGCCACCGCTCCTTTAATTAATGTTTTTTTTTTTAATTGTCTTCAAATACACCACCACTGTGTGTCTCCACCTTCACAGCAGAGTCCTACACTGGGTCAGGTTCTTGCAAGTACTAAGATAGACTATAGATAACTGTCTTGCTCAGTATCTGCTCTTTTGGGGGTTGAGGAGGGGGTGAAGTGTTAATACGACGTTAATTACTTGCGAGAGCGAGGCCTTGAAAATGACATCATGTCAGGTACCCAGGCTCCAGGTCAGAGAGTCAGAGGAGGGTCCTCTTGGAAAACCAGGCAGCGACGTACCGGAGAAAACGTAGACTTATTAGCTTAAGACAACTCACAATAGATTTAACTGGAGCTGTTACTGGCATCAAGAATACATGCAGTTTTCAAATTACCGTAATTCTTCAATTATTTACACTATCAATGTAATTCCAACAGATTCTGGAAGATAAGAAATGCAGCTTTGGGCTGATATACGATACATTATGATGATGGCAGCAATGCCTGTGCTGTGTTATATTATGTTATATAGCAGAATGAGAGGAGAGTGCAAATAGTTGATGTTTATAAGTTTTTTTTTTATGGTCTTTAGATAACATCTTGGTATATAGTATTTTCAGAGTGAAGTGAAATATCATTCCTGAGAAAAAAACGCCTGCTCATTTCTAGGCTTATATCAAGCAGTATCAGTAAAATCAAGGGTCCAGGCAAACAAAACTGCTTGTGCTGTTATATTATAATTGAAATTTTATTTTTGTCATCTCAAAAGTTTTGGATCTGGTCATCTACAGTGTTTAGAAAGACAAAACTTGTTTCTTTTTTTTTTCTTTTCCATTTTTTGTTTGTTTTGAGAGATTTCAAAAGTTGAATTTGTCCTGAAAAAAATGGGAAAATAATTCACTTAAAAGATATTTTTTGAGAAATTTGCTGATCAAAAAAGAGAATAAGGACCAGGCAGACTGTTATTATTATGGGTGTAAAAGGGTTAAATAGACATTTGCAAAATATCAAAGGCAAGCTAACATTAAGTAACATATCAGTAGCTTAAGTTAATTGGGCCTGGTGACAACATTCATTTATTTATGCCAATATTTATTTAATTTTATTGTCTTATTTATTTTTTATTTTTACATTCAGCCTTTAAAAAGTCATTTTCAACTGGCCATTCAATAAATAGGTTGTAAAAGTAAAATCTGAAGTCAAGTGTCATTTACGTTGCCACGGCTCCCTGGAGAGCCTGCCACCGCTGCTGAAAACAATCCTAGACAACTCATTAGACTTTTCATGGGAATGTTAAATAGGCAAAGAGAATTTCTTATTCAGTGCTCACAACACTGAAAAGCAGCACTATAAATTAAAAAAGTAAACAAACAACCAAAAGAAACACAACAACAACAACAACAAACAGTGTCCCAGTGTCAACAATGTCAGCATATGTCCAGACACCGCTATGGAGCATGTTCCATCATTGTTTACCCCTTCGGCAGATAAGAGTCAGTAAACAGTAGTGTGTCTGTGCAATATTGAGTTGGGTGGGTATATCAAGTCAGATTCAACAACTTCTTTTATAAATATTTCCCATATTTCTCACTTTTTTGAGCAGTCAAGCAGGGATGAATTTGCCTGGAGGTGGGGTCAAGTCTGAAGGAGGGTTTTACAAATCAGCATCTTTCTGCTTTATTTGGTGCTTTTTCTTATTAACTATTTTTATGTTGGACTTGCTTAATTTACAAATGTTGTTAATATATACAGTTTTAGATAAACTAGTTATTTATTGTATATGACTATTTAAATTGATGCACCATCCAATAACATTTAGTTTTTGTAAACAGAATCATAAAAACAAAAACAAAAAAAAGTTATGCAATACTGCCCAGCTATTTCCTGGTGAGTCAGCATGTAAGTAAGCAGTAGCACATGAGCTAACTATCATGTTTTAGCATTATGTTGGTAGTACGGTGTTATTTTAAGCTGGAAAATCCCACCAGCAAAACTGTGATATGCTCATTATGCAAAGGCTGTGGCTTCCGGAGGTACCACAAATGTTGCTAAATATAACATGAGCAACCTTATTAGGCTTTTAAATAGCCAATACACTGAAAGCGCATGAGAGGTTTAGAAGAACACAGACAGTGACAGTAATTAAGTAACACAAAACCCAAGTATCAGAAAAGTATTGGAAGGGAAAAATAAAAAATGGAATATGTCTAGGGATGGGAGTGACCACTCTTTTTAGTGTACTGAATCACTTGAATCAGTTCAACTCAGCCAGGACTCTGGCAGCATATCTGACTCACTAAACTGAAACACGGCTGAAGGGTTTGTGATTCAGCTCATGACTCATGGTTTCAATCAGTGCAGTCACTTTGATATAAATACCAGAATCCTCTTAATATTTCTGAATTTACAGACATTTCCCTGCTGAATATTGGATATAATGGATGTAAATGCTGATTTTATTTATTTTTTTCTTTAAATAAATATACTTTTATTATTTAAGGGTTTATAATTGGTCTACAGTTCAGCATTGCTCTTGGGCTGGTGATAATCATTCAACACTCATGTGCACTTTTGGCTAGTAGTAATACAGTTGTACTTACTGTCACGCAGCTGCAGCAACACTGAGTCTTTCAATTCATTTAAATTCAATTCAAATTATTTATACAGTGCCTATTTAAAAACAGTCATCTCTGCCCATTTATCCCTCACAAGGCCTTAAGGCTTGGATCAAAATGACCAGAGGTTGATGCATAAGCAGATATGGGGTAAGAAACCCAGAGAGGTGACCGTTCATGAGTCTGTGCTTCCTTTGATTACAGGTCAACCTCACTATTAAATCTAGTGTTATTTGAGAAAGCCTGCAAAACTGTGTGTGTCTGTCCGTCTTTGTGATTTAGTGAGTAAAATCACCTTTTGAGAAGTCCTGTCTACCAAGTCCATAAGTTATTAGAAAAGAGAATTTGTTTTCAGAGCAGAGAACAGTCATGACTGTTCAGTCTTATGCTGTTTTTGCTTGCTGTCTAGTTCATATCTGAGCTCGTATAAAATCTGAAGTGAATGGATCGTTCTAGTAAAGCATTTGGTTCAGTTTGTTTTGTTCACTACACTACAGATACTCCAATTCACAAACCATACACTATGGATATCCCACTAAATGGATGATGTGGTATTTCCAGCATTATGGGTGCTCGGGGGCAGCACGGATAGCTATGAACCTGAACGGGAATGATTTTTGAAGGGCTACTTGCAGGTTGGACACCACTATACACCATAGTGTACACTAATGATCAAACAATTCGATTTTCAGAACCAGAGAAATATATAACGATGCCATAGACAGTATTTTGAGATAAAATTTTATAAATAACTTCCGCACCTATGAAGCACCGACCGGAAGTGGCGACACAGGAGGGAGTGTGTGCCTCAGTCGGCACCAATGACTGTATGTAATAAAGGTCTGCCACTGACCCGTCCCGTGCACAGAGGCTCCTCTTTATCTCTCTTCTTCCCGCTAAAAAAATAATAATCATAATCCCACTCTCTGGATCACACTCTGGCTCCACCATTCCCTCAGCTCCTCAAAAAAGTTGCCACAGTTCAGGCTCCTCATTTAGAGATTGTTTTGAGTTTAAAACTGAGCCAAACAAACAAAAAAAAAAAACTGCACTACACAGTAACTATACATTCCAAACACGCCAGATATCACAAATCTCTCAATTTTCAAAACCATCTGGTTCGGTATTTATCTTGTCACCGCTGCCACCACCACAATTTCATTTTCTTCTTCACGACAAAGTATTCAAGAAAAGCGTTGTGGAAATTATTGAGCATAAGTCTGGTTTTATTTGGCCTATTAGCACAATTTAGAAACTTGTACATAGTTTGAAGTCACTTTCGACACAAGTTGAAACAGACTCAGAGATGCAGCATCTTTGCTGTTATATCATTGTAATTGGTCATTGTGATTTGAACGCGCCAGCGCATCATAACTAATGCTAAGAACTAGCAGAGTAAAGGCATTTTTATCATCATCGTCATCGGCCTCACGTGGTCCTTCCTCCTAAATCCCATCCAAGACTCCAACACATTTCCAGGTAACTTTCCGGAGGGAAATGGGTGTCTCAAATGACCGAGTGTGTGGTGACGGATGCGTCAGAAGTCTGCTCTCCTCATCTGCACAAAAACAGACCCAAGCTGGAAAAACCTTGCTTTTCCTTGTAGGAAAATGATGGACACGATGCCCTGACAAGCAGGAATCAGCACAAACAATAATTCACCATTATCACTTCTCTACCGCTCTGTCTCTCTTTACTGCTCTCCCAGCTACAGCTTCCCACAATTAAAGTTAACGAGCATGAGATCGTATTGTTTACCTCTGCCTACGTCATATGACGCGTTGCTAACGGGAAAGAGGCTGCTGTCAGAGGCTAGCTTAATATGGGCACATTTGCATTAAAATTTCTGTTTTACATAGTAGTTTCTAGATATATGTTTTTAAAAGACTTCTGCAGACAAGGGCAAGTTTTCATTCAGTTTTAGATTTAACCTGCATGTTGCTCTTTAAGTATACACATTGAGCGAGTTGTATGTTTAAGCCTCTGCCTGACTGGGGTCAATAATAGGAAATGTCTAATACAGGTAAAAGGATGGTACATTTCCTGCATTTTCAAGGCTTGAAAACCATTGCAAACTATAGCTATAATTTTCCTTTAGCACTCTCATATTTTGCGTTATCTTAAACTGTTACAATGAATTTCTGTGCTTTTATTGTGACCAAACTATGTTTTAGTGTTTCTGACAAAAGTAGGTAGTACATGTTTCATTGTGTGCCTAGAATAAATCAAATAAGCAATTTTTATCTTCAGCTTTTGTGAAAAAAGATCCTGTATAAAAGAGCAAAAACGTGAGATCAAAAGTTTTGTACTTTTCATAAAAAAGAAAGAAAAAAAAAACAGTTGAGCTCAGCATCATGAAAAGGTGTAGAATACCACTAAATAAGTGAAATGAATGATGGCAAAAAGGTTTCCATGGTAAAGAAAAACCATGTCACAACGGAAGTCAAGAATACTCTGTAAAGAGTGGATGCAGTAAAATTTACAATACAGAAATTACTTCATAAATGTAAATACAGAGGGTTTACAACTTTAGAGGAAGCTGGAGCCGGATTGATGAAGAATACTATTAGACGATGGCATGTCTTTGTGAATTAAAGCTGCTCCAGCAGCCAGGGGAGGTGCACCAAAATATACTGATGTTTTTTCCTCAGAATTGTTTGAGTCCATGTTTTTCCTCCACTTGATCTAAGAAAGCAATTACTGTTGATGACAACAATTTTCTGTTTTTTGAGATGTTTTGTTCATTTTTTTTCAAAGTAAACAAACAAATTCAACATCAATACCTTTTTTCCTTCAGTGGTTGCATGTTAAGTATAATTGATGCTACCAGCATATTGTATTTTAATAGCATTTGTCAGTAGTAATTTCATCATTATTATCCCATATATTGTACAATAGAAGCGCAGAAGTCAAAAACAGCACAGGCAATAAAAAATTGTATTTCCATTTGACACAATTTTCTTTGTACAAGGAAACTTCCTGTTGAGATGAAGGAGTTTGATGTTTTTCTTGCAGTGGTTCCTTAATAACATGAATTCATTCCTCTTTGATTGAAGAAATACTTCACAGGCTAATTGGACATTATTGAAATATACATGAGGCCCAATATAACAAAGACCTCTGCCTACGACATGCAGAGGTATGACGATGGCAAAGTTTATAACGAAAGAAAAGGAGAAATTTGAATTTTCTTAAGGAATATATTTCAGCAAAAGGAGTTATCTAGTTACTCAAGTATTTCTGTTTATTCAAATAGCATGTTTTCCATTGTTGGCATTAAAAATAAGTAAAAATGAGTTGGAACACTAAAGAATTTTATTTAAAATTTTTGTGATCCTTATATTAAAATGAAAGCACCACAGACTAGGGATGTGTATTGGCGAGGACCTTGCGATATGCTACGTATCCTGATGCATTAGTATCACGATATGATACATGTGTCACGATACGATATCTGAAATGCCCCCACTTATCGAGACAGCGAGCCGTACCGCAACACCTACAGGAGTGGAGGTTGTATTTGTTTTGGCTGATGTTTGCAAACTACTTAAACCATGTTTTGTTTTGTTTTTGTTTATTTGTTTGTTTTTATTTCATTAACCCTTCAAAGTCTAGTCCGCCTGGTCCCTTTTCTCCCTCTTTTTTTCATATGTCATATGTGTCAATTAATTTTTTTTGTGAATTCTTTTGCACATTTTGTCAATATAAATTAAACTTTCAAAATCTATTAAGAAACTGTAATTTTTGCATGTTATAGATGCATTACACTAGGTGAAACAACAAAAAGAGGGGGGAAAAACAACTTTTTGAATCTTCAGCAACATATAAAAGTGTAGATGAACAAGTCCACACATTTACCTCCACATTTTCTTTTTCCTCCACTATGTACAGTACTAATAATGCTACTCATAAAATAACTACTTTGAATATGCATTTGATAATGAATACCACTTAGAACTATAATAAGAGGTAACTGGGCCCTGAAAACTGTATTTCTTTCATTCTAGACTGAGTTCTATGTCTTTATGAACTCATGCTAAAGGCTTACTCCAAATAGATTAACTTTCCAAAAACAGGCGGAAAATGAAAACAAATAAAAAGGCAAAATGACAATCACAACTTCCAGAAAAAAATAAAACAATTATTTACAACAATGAAAATACTATAACCAAAGAAGAGACTTCCAAACACCGCTAAAACACTCCTAAACACTCACCATTTGCTCCCTCTCATCCACTGTCTCTACCAGCGGATCCTCTTTTTCACCCTGCTTAACAACTCAATACACAAGCGCCTTTGCCAGTACCATAATTCACCGTATATCAGCGCAAAGCTGTGCTTCTCTGCTTTCAGAAACTGTTGGAATTACATTGCTAGCGCGAACGTTTGAAGGGTTATGGTAAATTTAAGAACGGAAGTCATTTTCTGTCGTGGCCACACCATACGTTTTCAAAGGGTAATAAATGATATTTAGAGTCAGAAATCCATGTAGTATATCGTGGAAATAAGTATCGCGATATATTGTAATATCAATATTTTTGCACACCCCTACCACAGACCCTAGCTCCAAAAATAAGATCTAAAATACTGTTTTGTCTTTATGCCTCTTAGCCCACAGGTTCTTTGTTTTTATGTTTTTTTTTGGACAAGGTTAAGAAAAGTTTCTTTAAGTACTTGCACTTTCTCTGTTGCTACATCCGGGGCAGAATATCTGGTTGGACAAAATATCCATCTCTCTCATTCACAACAATGGAAAGAGCATAGTTTTTATTTGCTTGTATCACTATTTAAATCTTTGGAATTTTTTTTTTTTTTTTTGTAATCTCCATAGTTAGATTTCACATCCATTACAGCCATAAATCAGTTGATAGTTAGGGGTCTGACTTTCTGTGTCTGTGGTGTTAATGGCTAGCTGCCATTGCTTCAGCTACTTAGTGTTTTTCAGTGAATTTGATATGTGTCAAATAAAGGAGCATAATCTAAAGCTAAAAGAGCATAATCATACTAATTCTAAAAAGCATGGCTTAATGTGTTATTAGCTGATGCTCTGAGTTGGCGTCGAAGAGCCTTGTAGCGCTTGTGGCCTTTGACTATTGGGCAAAAACTTAACTTCCATTTTAAGAAAGAGAAAATGGGATACAACTCATTTTTCATTTCTTTTGTTCACTGATTTCAAACAAAATAAAAAAATGAAATGGGGTCTTTAATCTTTTTTCAAAACGGAAATTGGATGACTGCGACATACATGGACCAAGGTCACATAGGACTTTTGTCTTGATATATTATCAGCTAACATATTGCTAATGCAAACTTAAGACCACTGCTCACGTTTGTTTTGGACAAAGGAAATGGGGTGCACCCCATAAACTTACATATAACAAGGCCAAGAACAATGAATACGTGTGTGTGTGTGTCTGTGTGTGTGTATATATATATATATATATATATTTATAATGTCATTGAGTCTGTGCTTTAACATGCTACTAGTAATGGAGGCTTGTCCGGTTACAACAACTGGCCTTTTGTAGCACAAGTAACTAAGTTTTAAAGTTTTAAAATCTGTGATTCATCCAGATTTATCATCAAGATATAGGGAAGCATTTGCAATGCATGTATCAGTCTAAAGCAGATGTACTATTAAATATTCCCATTTTTAAATAGCATATAAATAACCCTAACCCTAAAAGCAGAACTAATATGATAATGTTTTCAAAGATTCAAGCTTCCACTTTTCAAAATTAAAGATAGAATAATGATGCATGCACATATACATATTCAAAACACAAATTAACGTCAACAGTGCATTCGAGTAAATAGCCATCAAGGTAGAGCTGTTGTTGACAGGTCGTATTAGGAAAGACTTATGCTCCAATTATTCCTACATTATATCATTATTTCCTGTGTCTTTGTTTTTCTCTGTCTAGTCTGCATTGTATCCCTGCAACTTTCTGCCATAAATGTGGGGACTCTTTGTTGCAGAGCACAGAAAATAGTCTAAAATTGATTTTTTTTGTACAGAAGATGCCATTCCTCTGATTAACTAAATACACAGCAGACAACCCGTAACAGTTTTTAGTTGGATATTTCTTTGTACCTCGGGCTAAATGAAGATTGGGCAAAATTCAGTTTGAACTATCCACTCAGCATCACTGAGGCTGTTAGTCTTGATAAGCCATCTAATAAATCCAAATGTAGTTAGAAAAGTTTTCTTCTTCTTTTTTTAATCAAGCTTTTGTGTTTAAGAGGATTTTGTTTTTCTGTTTTAGGTTGTGTTGGTTCTGTTTGTGGTTCCAGTTATGAAACTGAAATCTAATCATAGTCTTAGAATATTCTCTAGTTTCACAAAGTCATGTCGCCTGTGAGTTTACTTCAGTTCAAATCTGTTAAATCACACTATTGTTTGTAATGCTTGCAGAAAAATCAGTCTTCTCCTGTTGTACAGTTCAAAAATGTTGATATGTGTAATGTTTAGACTTTGCCAGACACAATGGATAATTAACTGTCTCATTTGCTGGCTTCATTAATTAATTCAACAAGCAGTGCAAAATGTTCATTTTTATTGATATTTTAGAAATAATGACCTGGGGGCCTCATGTAAAAAGGATGCGTACGCACAAACATTTTCCACAGCAACGTTCAGATGTATCAAGAGTGAAATGACCGTGGAAATGTGTGGCGCCTCACGCCAACTTCATGGCTGGCGTACGCGCATTTCTACAGCTGTTCATGCTTAGTCTGAGGACTAATTGTTTTCACATTTATTTATTATAACAAGTTCCCAAACATCACCTCTAAATGATTTGCAAATATGAGACACATGATAAAGAAACACTGATGAACAGTTAACACACCCAATTACAGGAGTGGACACAATGCACAAGTGGTGCAATGCATACCGACAAAAACAATGGATGCTTTAGCAGTATTAGAAGACATTGCAAATGATACAATTTGAAGAGAAACAGAGAGGATTTACTGGCACAAGTTCCCGAGGGCCATCCTCCTGGTACTGTGCGCAGAGCTGCAGGAAGCATTGGAGCGCAACACAACGAGGAGCCATGCAAAATTTGCAGCAAAAGACGTTTTTTTTTTGTTTTTTTTTAAATGTAATAGGCGCTATCGATTGCATTGCTATAAAATCGCCATCACATGATGAATTTGTATCTGTTAACAGGAAACATTTCCATTCGATCAATGTACAGATCATATTTGATGTGCAAATGCAATTAAGCAACATTGTGGTGTGGTGGTCTGGTTCAACACACGATTCATATATTCTGAGTAACATTGTTGGAGACAGACTACAAGCTGGCACTGCACGTAATAGGTGGCTTCTTGGTGAGTAACTTTGGTTGCTTGTGTGTAACTGTCCTAATATAACGTGCACTGAGCATGTGCGCCCCCAATTTCTATCCCACCTTCACACCATCAATATAAGTCGATGGTTAAAGTTAGTGTTTGCTGGTTCAACTACAGCTCAAGATCTTTCTAACAAGTCCCTGATTGTCTCTGTGTGCAAAGTACTCATGTTAATAATCCCGTGCATAAACTGTGAAATGTCTTATTCAGCCTCACCTTTTCCCTGATGCACCTGTGCACTAATTTGCAACATCCATCCATCCATCCATCCATCATCTATACCCACTATTTCCTGTGTAGGGTCACAGGGGTCTGCTGGAGCCTACCCCAGCTCTCTCCAGGCCAAAGGCTAATTTTCAACAATAGTATGTAAATGGTAAATGCCTTACACTTATACAGAGCTTTTCAGCTACAGCTCCAAAGCGCAAAAGAGCTGCTGGCCTTCAACCACTCAGTGTCTTGGTAGGCACAGCAGGAACGAGGGTTCAAACCACCAACCTTCAGGTTCACGGGTAAATCCTTTATCAGCTGAGCCACTTCTTTTTCTCTCTGGCTTGTGTGTGTTTCTCTGACGTCACAACATTGCCAGCCTCGCACACACACACTCTCTCACCCACTCCTCTTGCGTTATTTGATTAGGACAGCGTGCCAAAGAGTACATTTTTGCATGCCTCCACTTCAGAGAGTAGCACCACCAATTTGCATTCCGTAAAATTCTTTTTTTTCATCACTCATTCTTTTTTAAAAAGTATTATGATTTTGCAGAGGGGAAATCTCAGGTGCAGGGTTCATTTAAATATGATTTGCATATTTGAATGGGGGGCGTGGCCAGGGATTCGTCGGGTACTCAAATGTGAACTCAATTCCATGTTGATTAGGATGTCTAAAGGATATGTGCTTGGATTTGTGTGTGCACACAGTTTTGTGAATCTGGATTGTACTGTGCATAGCAGGGTTTTTGGATTTGAGCGTACGCCATGTTTCAGTAAGAAATCCATGCAAGTCTTTGCACATGAGGCCCCAGTTGTTACTTCTGATAAGCAGTAATATGAGAGATTTCATTTCATCAAGGCTGTCGTATTTGGTGACTGACATGAAATCAGGCCTTCAAAGGAATTAAATAGTTTAATTTCTTATGGATACTAACTCGTAAACCTCCTTTACGCCTACCACTCTGTCTGAAATATTGTCAGAATGGTGCTGGAGCCAAAGTCACTTTGTCTCCCTTGGGAGACAAAAAGAGACAACATAACATATGAAAAATACAATTGCTCAAAGTTCATTACAATTGGACCTGATGAGCACGTGCAAATAAGCAAATCATCTTTGCAGCTAATTAGCCTAATAAGCCGCTCGTGTGTGTAAACAACTGTCCTGTGGTGTTGATAGGAAACACAAGCGACATAATATCAAAAACTCCCAATGTTTCTCTTTTAAACAAAACATTTGCATTCTCGTTTATTTCTTCCGAGGAAAGGTCTGTAAATAGAGATATTTACAGCTTTACAGAAGATGAAAATGAGCAACTCTGGGACCCAGCTATCCATTACGTACAGGTTTGTGGTAATCACTTCATCACAGGTCAGCCAAAAAAGTAATTGGTATTGATGTTAAAAGCCACAGTTGTCAGTTGTGACCTTTCATTGAAAAGCCTTGTTTTCTGGCTTGAATTTTATATAACAAACAAAGCAAAGATTAACTCAGTAGAACAAATTAAGCCTCACTTTGTCAGACACCCCAGATTTTTGTAACTCTTCTTACGTACACTCCCAGCCTTCTGTTTGGATAACGTCACCACTTGGGTGAATAAACAATTTCTGTTGGATACCAGCTGCCTCCTACTCTGCTGTATTCTGGTCCTCACACCAGCTCTCATCACGTAACTGTGTATTTGTCTTAGTTTCTATGTATGTGCATCATACTCTAACACCTTATATTCTTCTATTTGGTTAGAAGTGACATAGATTCACTTACCCTACCTTTAAGATTTATTATTTCATTGATTTCAATAAGGGATGCTCGCAGTCAGCGTTGCTCAGACTTTTGTCTTAATGCAAAACAAACAAATGTGCCCAAATGTCTTGCCATTCCTATCTCCACTAAAATTCAGTTGAACTCAATTCAATTTATTTGTTTGGGCACCAGTTCACAACAAACATCATCTCAAGGCACTTTACAGAACACAGTAATCAATGTGTATAAATGTCAGTCTCTAAATAATTTTTAAAAATGTCATTTGCAAAATGCTCATGGCCAGAATGCTTAATTGGTGAATGGGGAGAAAAAAATAAAAACAAACAAACAAACAAAAAGAGAACCACCAGAAAACTGCAGTCACACATTCATGGCGTGGCACAGTAATCATGTTTTATGCTCAACATGCAACTCGTTATGATTCTGGATCAGTAGAGCCGCGCATATTGAGTGATGGCTTCTTTCTAATGAGTTGTAAAATGCAAAAGGGGAGCTCTAGGAAATCCATGAAATATATCACTGAGACTGTGATTGCCACATGTAAAATATGTAAAGCTGCACCCTGATGTATTAATGCTGTTGGAACAAATAAATTCTCAGAGGTGGATATTTATGTTGACAAACAAATGAAAGTG
>JBAMYA010049226.1:0-33542 GCA_037176975.1 Arrhamphus sclerolepis | reverse complement strand
TCAGCCTGGCTACAGTGCTGAAGAGAAATCTGTGGTTATTCTGATTTTCTCTGATTAAAGATGAGTAATAAGTTTTCTTAGCTTTCCAAAGAGCTCTTTTATACATTGTCAGGCATTGTCATTCTTCAGGCAACAAAAAGTGATATTCAAGGCAGGTAGGCTGAAGTAAACACAGCTAATATGAACGTTACGATAATCATACTGAAATGAGTAATCAGACAGCCTACTGTCAGACCAGTACTTAAGAGAACATTCATAACCTGATGACTGCTTTGGGAGTGAATCTAATCAAACAATAATTTGGCCAATTTTGGCCATTTTCTCCTTAGATGACAGCCAGCAGCAACACGGTGCTGGTGTGGCAAGCGGTGCTGACGGGGATCCGGAGGCTGAGAGAACTGAAGGTTTGATAAGTTGACTC
The DNA here is from genome assembly GCA_037176975.1 of Arrhamphus sclerolepis. Taxonomy (NCBI): domain Eukaryota; kingdom Metazoa; phylum Chordata; class Actinopteri; order Beloniformes; family Hemiramphidae; genus Arrhamphus; species Arrhamphus sclerolepis. The sequence goes on along the minus strand of JBAMYA010049226.1, from coordinate 33,121 downwards.
TTTCATTGCTAGCATGTTCTCGTGCCCCAAAAGCTGTGGGCTAGTTGTCCTTTGAATGTTGTGCATTTTTGTTGTTTTCTACATATCTAAGAGCAAGTTGCTGTGCCCTTTATTATTTGTAAAACAAATGGTGCTGACAAGCAATAACATTAGGTTATAGTTTGGTTTTTGGCACAGGGCTTTGTGACTGTCCTTTTATGTTCATAACCAAGAAATATATCTTACAGAGCCTGACTGTTTGCTCAGTCTAACTAGACCATAATTCTGTTTTCTTCACAGAAGATAACCATTATGGAGTTAGAACAGTCTCAACAGGCACAAATGCACAGCACGATGCGCAAATGCAAAGGACAAGATTCGTCTTGGCTCCAACTCACGAATGTATTTTTTCTAACAAGACTGATCTGCAACCAATCAGATATCTTCCTTGTTTCAGTCAATCAAAAGAACACATCCCATGGGGGAACTGATTTACTCATGATCCAATCACATTAAACCATTCAAACAGCTCTATCTTCAAAAAAAAGTAATATTTTCAATCAAAGAAAAAAGACTGTTCAAATGCAAAATTAAATTATATATATTGATTCTTTTCGACTGAGGTGAAAAAAGTTATGAAGTTTTTTTTTTTTGTTTGTTTGTTTTTTTGCACAAACAAGAGGAAGGACTGCAGGGAGACGATGAGGAGAGGAAAAGGATTTGTCACTTTATTTCCATAATCTGATCAGAGATGGGGCTTCCAGACACCACGGATGCCTCTACCATTTATTATTAGACTGGATATTATATGCATATGAGCAAATAAATAAATAAAAGCATTAAAAAAATAACAGCCTTTTCAGGCTTGTAAAGAAATGAAATTTTAGGTTTGCAAAGTCAAACCCTGAATCATAATGACTAGAGAATAAAGGGCCAAACAGAAACCTTTTACTAGTCCCATAATCTCCTAAAACCCCAGCTATTATAATGGTTTTAGTGTATTTGCGCACATTATATCCAATCAGAAACTCTTTTCTGCTCGTTTTAAGAAATGTGTTGGTTAATCTCTGCATGTAGGACTCTTTAAGAGAATTGAGTAATTCTGCAAGAAACTGTTAGTTTCTTGCAGAAGTCTAATTTGACTTTTTGTTTTCTACTTTGACTGATTTATGCAAACTTGAAAACTATCAGTCTTTGATAGAGATAATAATGCATAGGCTTTTTAGTCTTGGCAACTAAAGTACAGCATGTATTGAGTGCTGTCATCGCTCTCTTCCTGCTGAACAAAAATTACATCACCAAGTCCAGGAAATCAGTATTTTTCACCATTTTGTTCCGTATGAAAAAGAGGAAAACACTATATTTATGAGAGGTGATGGATGAAAGATGTGGCAAATGTGCCATAAATTCTACAGAGCTGAAAATGAGAGAAAATGATGGCCTTACAGTGAGACAGGAATGATAAGATTTTAAGGTCACATCACAGTATTTTACCAAATATACAGTTCCATGGTCTTTTCAGAAAAAAGAAAAGAAATCAGAGTTTCTCTGTAAATCTATGTTTATTTCATTTCTTCATTCAAAGAAATCTACCACAGACTGGGACAATAAGTGATATGCATAATCTGGGATATAAGTATCCATATTACATTTACTTTACATCATATTTAGTCACTTGGAAACTGATTTTGTTCAAAATGCCACACAAGTGAGGAGCAACATTAAAGCTTCAATACTTAGTATTTTTTGTACACACATTATTTGCATGCAAGGTTGAATAAATGCAGAATTCCAGAGTAAGTTTAGGTTAGGCATACTTGGGTATTTAAGGTCTTAGACTTATTGGATGAGTTTTCAAGAGACTCTTTATGGTATGCTTTCGCTCGGTAAGCATTTGGTTTTCCATTTCATTGCGGAACCACAAATGAAAACAGCTGGACTGAGGAGGCTTTGTGTGTCAGAATGGAAGCACCAGATGACGTTCTTGAGAACAATGAAATGGACAAGACGGAACATAACCCTGTAAATGCCTTGAGACGGCTGGGGGCTGACGCTGTAATTCTGCAGGACTCTGGCTCCAGTGAAGGGAATTTGATCTCGACAGCCATGGCTACCCGGTGGAGTTGGGTGGCATTTTAACTGCAAAGCAACATCACAACAGACAGCTTCAACATGGATCAAGTTGGGTTTTTTTTTTGTTTGTTTTTTTTTACTATATTTTGCTGATGCTAAATCAGATGAGTCCATGGAGTTTGGAACCAACACCGTCGGCTCTGGTTTGTTTTGTTGGCCTGTTAGCACTGGTGTGCTTGAGCTTCAACAATGTCTTGGTCAGGAAGATATAGGTATATATATTATCTACATGAATGGTACAAAAGTACCTGTTTTTCCAGGATAACAACATGATTAATTTTATTGTAATGATGGTGTCAACATACTGAATGTCCAGAAAAAGAGATGATTTACAATTCAAGCTAAAGAAAGAAATTTCAAATAAGGTATAAGCTGTCCTGATGGTAAAGCTGTCCTGAGAAATGCCTTGAAAACTCGTCAGTTCTGGGCCATGACAGAGGGAGGCGATGTTGATGCCATGCTGTGCTGTGAGGGACACCGTTGCATCACTCATGTGAATGATCAGTAGGCACCAGAACATTTTTGTCTGCCAAAAGAACCTGAAGTGATAGCACAATCTGTGAACCACGGTAGATATAAAGGTCCAAATGTCATGGTTCCAGCTCCGGTCTGATTTCAAAGTCCATGACCAGGTTTTCCATCTGTCTGGGCTTTCTCCTCTGCAATCAACCAAAATCCCACTAACATGTTTTTTCCCCAGTATATTATGGGTCTGCTGTTCTAAACTGCCAGATTTTTAAAAAAGAATTTCCCCCAGTGTATCAGTTTCAAGGTAACAGTCTCCATGCATTTATACTGAGAATTATTTTAAGTGAAGATGCCAAACAGCATCAGTGAAAATGCAGGATGAGTAAAACGGAGAGACTACAATATCTTAATGGTTTCAGTTTTATGGATGGCCCATTAGGTTGAAAAATGGCCACAAGGCTTCCACTCATGCATGTTTCAATGTCCGTCATTGAGGGACAGATATCGTCATGGCCCACAGCAACTTTACAGTCAAGCAATAACTGTCATTGCCATATTTCTCATGTAATGTCACTGACATCCAGAGAATGCAAACAATCTCACTCACAGCGTTTGGACATGGACACATTCAGTCTGTCTTCAGGCACATGCAGGAACAGCGCCTGTCTGCCTTCCAGCTACAACACAAAATACGTCTCCAGCCTCCACGTTTTCTCGAACCTATGATATCTCCTTTCTCCCCTCCTCCTCCTTTCAAACCTATGATGTTTTTAATAATGAAGAAGAGGCAATATATCCTGAAGCTGAGGGAGCGATCCAGGGTTAAGCATATTCTGCAGCTAATTGCACTTTCTGGTTTTTAATAAAGAAAAAACACAGGCCTACAGGACTGTGTGTGCGCACATGGACGTCTGTGACTGTTTTATTGATTCCAGTTTGTATTGTATGACAATAAATCCTCCCAGAAACTTCCATGAAACCCAAATTAATTAAATAGCTTTTAAACTGATATAAACCTTAAGAAAAACAATCATTTTAAGATTATAAAATATTTGGACTCACTAGATTTTAGCACAGTCAAAGCAAATGTATTTGACATGAAATCCTTATTTAATCAAGCCTGCCCAGTCATCCTAAATGTTTTCATCTTTCATATAAAAAAAATGTATCTGCCTCTTCTGGATTCAGCTTTGATGTCCAGGGGGACAAAACCAACAGACGTAGAAGAAACTGCGTCTGAAATTCATAGTTGTACAACCAATCAGAAATGTGCAGCATCTAATGGAGGCAGAGCGACAACCAGGCTGGTATCAACCACGGAAATCCAAAGTGCTGAGCAGTGAAGTGCAGTTTAAATTGGTGCGATACATTAGAGGTGCAGTATGATGTGGAGTTGACCATCTACAGAGCTTTACTCAGATCTGCATGTAAACAGAGTGAAAGGCCTTTCTTTTTTCAGTTGATACTCAATTCTGATTCCCAAATGTATGCTGTCAAGTACAGAATTTTATAATGATAATAACAATAATAATAATAATAAGAAGAAGAAGAATATGTTCCATTTAATGAAAAGCTATAAATAGTACTTTTTATATAAAGCCCTTAATGGAATTGTTACCCAGGTATAAAACCTGGTTTAACTAAGTTGTATGATTAATAATACACTGTCCTCTCCATATTGTTAAAATGTATTAAATATGATCATTGAGTGAAAATAAATACAGAAAAAGTAGAAAATTGAAAGTTAAACTGATTTTTTGCTTTGTCATGATTGAATGGGTTTTATTTATTTATTTTTGTGTGAATGGGTTTTATATCCATAAACTGTCGGCACTTGAAGCTGGTTCATGTTTTAATGCAACTAACCAAAAAAAATAAAAAATCATGTTGACATCAAGCAGATGTCCCATTGTCCAGCGTATTGTTTGTGCGGGGAAACTGCACGTGATCTCTTACAGCCGATGTCCATTACACTCGATGAATCGCTTGCATCATTTGGACCACATTCATTTTCTATGGAAACGGAGGAGACATGTTCATCACCTATGCAATGGATCTTGGGAAGGCAGGGCTTTAAAATGCAAGCGTAAGGACGTCATCCATTGTTCTCTACTTTGCTGCAGCAATGAAAAAAGTTTCTCCTTATGTCCGTTTTACGAGTGCTAGTATCAGAGTGGCGTACGTGAAAAACTTTTTGCCCTTTTTGTCCTTCTCCAGAGGAGGAGCTGATGGAGGCCGTTGCAGGTTTCCTGCATATTTACGATCCCCCACTGCCTGCCAGGTGGGGCAGTGGGTAGAGGAAATAGACTTGTATGAATGCTGGAAGAGTTTGAGAGCAAGAATACTTTCATAATGCTTATATTTATGCTTTACAACAAGACAGCAAGGTTTAAGCAAATCTTGGGTGTGGCTGTAATGTACACACTTCCACGTGAGAATATAGGGCGAGCAATACGACTGTATGTGGAATCAGTCGTGCATAGTGGACATGCGCTCTGACTGTCTCCATTACACATGATGAATGGCGCAGACACAGTCATCTTCTACAGGTATCATCTATGCAAAGTATCTTTGCAATGGAGGGCGTCTCGGCAACAGTAGTGTTGTAGTTTACCTTTGTGCATCTCTTACTGATGATAAAAAAACCTGCTGCTGGTAGGTGAAAAACAAAAAGTAGTCTACACAGCTGTGTAGGCTGACTGTCTCTTTATGAGCAAGACAAAAAAAAGTCCAATAAATAAATAAATAAAATAAAAATCTATTATCAAACACTGTTCAAAATGTCGAGTACAAGTCCTGTCGTCGACAGAAATACTCAGATTACTCTGCAGTTGTGGGGTAGTGATGGACAAGAGATTGAGTACAGAGAACTGGTGGACTGCTTTGAGGTATGGTGTGAAGACAATCATCTCATCTTAAAGAGGACCAAGGTTACAAACTTAAAGAAACTGCAAAAAACTGCTAAAGAAGGCTGTCTTTATTCTGGGGACTGTTCTGGAGCCTCCGGAGCTGAGCTGTGCAAAGGAGGATAGTTTATAAAGTGAAAAACATCACGGACAACTACGAGCATCCTCTACACAACACAGTGATTCAGCAACAGGGTGTCTTCAGTCAGAGGATTCTTCAGACTCGCTGGAACACAGACCACTTCAGGACCCTTCCTGCCCACAGCAATAACCTTCTACAATGAATCTTTGAAGAGACTAGATCACCACTGCAACAACTGAGTTTCCCTTTGGGTATCAATAAAAGTAATTTGAATTGAATCTCAGTTGAATCACTGAACCACGCAACACTAGTCAAGTACAAAGAACTGGAATTATTCAAACGCTCCTCATGTCAGGGTCAGTTCGCTTAAAGACGCACAAAATCTTATCAATTTCAATTTCACTAAGAATGTGTGTGCATTCATCAGTTATTATTCACTAACCACTGCTTGAGGGCACCAACTGTAAGATTTTAATAGAAGAAGTAAAAATATGTGTATCTTTCTATTTGAGAATGTGTGGATCAAAGCTGTAGATTTCTCTAAAGGGATAAATATGAACAATAAGGAGAGAGATGAGTGTGGGAAAGGAAAAGCCATGAAAGTGAATGGTGGATGGGTGTTGAATGGCTGAAGAGCCTGTGGAGACATTATGTTCTTTATGAAGCCATAAAACAAAAGGCTGCTGCCATTCCCTTCATCCCGTCATCACAATGACCTTCACTTGATGACCAGCCCTGTTCACCGGCTCTTTAAAGGCCAAGGTAATGGATGTTTATACATACCAGACATATACCACCACACATAACATCATAAACCTGACAGCGCCACATAACAATGAGCAATAATGTGCCTCCGGCTCCAGGTTTTATGATTGACACATCTGAATTAATCTTCTCATTTGGATATGCTGTGACAGGAATTAATTACCAGGCAATTGTGTCGAACATATTAATTTAGAGAAGATTACACAAGGCATTATCCTAGGCACTTATTAAGCATGGTTATATACACATGAGTCTGTACTGAAATCACACAGGCGGAAAATTCAGTCCAATTTGCCATGCTTGGCTCCAGTTAACATGTTGCTGTGTCTCTGAAACCCTCTTTCGCTTTTCACATCCTCCTCTCCTTCCACTGTCCTCTGTCTCTGAATGGGCCCAGTTTTATCATCTAGCTCCCTGTATCCCTGTGACAAAGGTATGGAGAAAGCCTGGAGTCCAAACCAAACTGTCATTTTGACAGGAAAAGGTTTTTGCCATGCTTGTGGTAATTTAGAAAGTATTATTTTTCCTTTTTTCTCCCCTTAAAGAAAAACAATAGATTCCTATGTAGAGCATTTAACGCATGTAATGGCATACTTAGGTAAAATAAATAAATAACCTACTGTACAGTACTGTACACATCTAGCCATGGAAACCAAAACGGTTGCTTTGTACCTGGCTGTAAATGTGTTTATTTTTCTACTTCAAAGTTGGGTATTTTAACATGGAGGTCAATGGAGACTGACACACATTTGGAGCCAGCTCCTAGTAGTCATTTGATGGATTGCACATGTTGCCATTTGTGCAAAGCCAGTTCACCTAGCCAGATGTAGCCCCCCTTACAACCATGGATATATTGAAACAATGCCATCCCAACATTTTTGAAGCATGAAAGCCTGATATTGCATACTTATGCACTCAAAATCACGCAAGGTGCTGAAAGAAAGCATTTAAAAAAAAAAAAAAAACAATCAATAGCTTTGGTACAATACTTGAGCCAAACTAAAGAATAAGTATTTTTTTAAAAATCCATTTTGGCGCATTGAATAGATTCCAGCTGTGGTTTCCAAGGTAAATGGTCTTGTACTAAAGGTGAAACTGCTCCTTTAATGTACTTTGTGAAGATTGGAGATGGTAAAAAAAAAAAAAAAGTCCAAACTACCACAGCAGCTTTTAGCTTTATCTGTTTTACAATGTATTCACCTTTTCACACCTGTAAGAAAATTTAATGAGCTTTATGCAAGTACTGAAAACCAGCAGGAAAAGCTCCTGCACATTGTCAGCAGTGGGTTTATCAAAGGTACCACTACTCATTTAATGAGTTCAGCATCAACAAAGCAAAACAATTTGAAGTTCCTCTACACTTTTAGACATGGTGCATTCATTTGTCACCAGTACAAAGACCAGTTTTCATGTGGGATTTACGTGCCAAGCTGACAATCGACAGGGACATGTCAGGAGCTTGGAGGAACGTATGCAGTCACCTCTGGTAGACCCCGTCAACGGTTGTTCATCTGATTCAACATGTCGGGTCTGTCAGTGAAGAAGATCACTTCGATTGGCTGTTCAGGGTGAGATGGAGCACGTTGCCATTCAGTCCATGAAGCTTGAATATGAACGAAAAACATAAATATTTAAAAAAAATAAAAATAAAAATCTATGTACTTGTTTAAATTGAAACACAGGTATTTAAAAAAAAGACGCATCAAAACACAACTAACTTAGCTTGAACCAAGTGATAACACCTTGACTTCATACAAACATAGCTTCTTTTGTTAATTTTATTTAATTTTTTTTAAACTTTTTTTCTTATTGAACAATGTATAGATCAAAGTTGATTTTTACATATCAAAGTTATGTCCTCTTTCAAAATCAAAGCTCGTGGCTGGCAGTTGAGTGTTATCTTTGTGGTGTGTTCAAAAACGACTCTTTTTTTTGCCCAGACACTTGCAGCGTGTGAAGACACTGCAGGGAGCCCCTTATCGCTCGCAGTTCTGCACGTCAGTTTGGTAGATAAGAGTGCTTAGATCTTGATGTGAGACAGTTCGACTGAAGGTAGATTTCGAGTTTCAGTGACCAAAAACAGCAAGTCTCAAGATTCTGACAGAATCTTTCGTGTCAATGCCGATATTATTCTGATTTTACTACTTACTGCAGATGTCTGCAGCATTACGATAGAACATTTAACAACGATCTCCCTGTGGCACAAAGCACTTCTTCTCCAAAGTTGTGCTGCGTGTCTCAGAAGCACTATAGAAGTCTGCAGCTGCTCCGTAACACACTGTAGAGTTGCTGTTTCATTGGATTCCTGTCAACTTCACAACAACTGACAAACAAATGATGGTACAATTGGATGCACTGCTCATGCTGAGAGATGGCTGCTGCATCAGTGAATAGATTAGCTGTTTGAGGCTGTTGCTATGGTGGTGTTCTCTGCTGGGATCTGTGCGCGGCTGTGCTTGTGCCTATTATGGAAGCAAATGTTTAATGTTTCCTCGTTAATTCATCTGTGTACGTGCACTGGATTTTGGTTTTTTTTTCTCTTTTTTTCTGCAAATATGTTTTTCCAGCCATTCCATTTTTGTGAGAGACTTTCCAGTCTGCATGCTAGTGTGTGTGTGTGTGTGTGAGTGTGTGTGTGCATGTCCCTGGTGTGTTGCTGACATATTGAGGCGTGTTGCTCTAACAGGCTTGTCCTCCATTAATGGCTCAGCACTGGGCTTAAAAATGGGAGGGAGGAAAGAGGATGGAAGATGGATGCACACGCACACACTCACACAAATCTTTAAGTGCACACACACTTTCAAAATACCACTTATAAAAAGCAGTGGGGCAACTGAACCTCAATGTAGCTGAATTATATGATCTTTATATTTCTTCCAAAGGATTTTGATTCAGATAAAGACTGCATTTTGCAACAGACCTTAAATAAAAATTAATTACACATGCTGAAGTTAAATATAGTAGATTTGGTGCAAGACTGTGGAATCAAGTTTCTCAGGGTGCCTGCAAAAACCACAGAGGCACGGGGAAAACATACAAGTTCTCAAGTGGAGATATTTTAAAAAGTTTGCTGCTATAAAACAAGACTCAGGACATCAGTACCTCAATAACTGAAAATGAAAATGGACTTCCATCAGAGTGGATGGGGCTCTGATTATCATCAACCAGGTTGACTCCCAGAACAGGTGGATTTGTGCAAATGAGAATGGATGTCATTCAGTTCAACTAAACTTTATTTATACAGTGTCTATCACAATTCAAAGTGCCCCTCAGTGCTTTTCAGAGACCCAGAACATGACCCCCAAGAAAATATTTAAAAATATTGAATAAATAATTGAGCAGCAAGTTAAAACTCCCCCAGCCGGAGAAAACTTTAAACCCAAATAGTGGCAAGGAAAAACTTTCATTTAAGAGGGAAGAAACCTTGAGCAGGACCTGGCTCATAAGGGGGAAGCCTTCTGGTAAAGGAAGAAAAGAGAAGGAAGAAAGGACAGAGAGAATGAAGGACATAGAGAGGAGAGGCTCAAATATACTGTCAATATTATATAAGAAAATTTATATTAGTGGAACGTTTTCTGTTAGCTGGAGAATTAAGAGTTCTACATATACTCGAATGATCATATTATAATATGATCATTTGAGTTGTTTTTTTTTTAGTAAAGGTGTAATTTATCCTGTGTTTACTGTCAGTCAGTGGAAACCTTGTTTGTGTGTGAGACTGGATGAGGAAGGGGTAATAACTCTTGACGTTTCACGTGCAGACATGGAAATCATATCTCGTTCCACATTCCTTTGGTTAATTTTATTTTTCTGTTTTTGGAACCCGTACTGGAACAAGATTTCTTTTTAAAGCTGTTTGATAGAGCTTGGTGGTCACCATGAACAGAAGTTGCCAGTTCTCACAAAATGTGAAATAACCTGACATTACACCAGCTAATGTGAAGTACGCATTCATCTTCAGACATGAGTCTTTTTCACTGTATGTAAATGGATTACCATGGCACAACTCTATGGGCTTTTATTGATCTTTTATTGCCCTAATTTGATGCCTGGAACCTGGAACCAGTTTTGGTATGTCTTCTGTTCAGAGTGCTAATGAGCTAAGGTGAGGTCTGCAACACTGCAGACTAATGACTGGTCAGAAAGGATTTTCACTGTGCTACAAACACTAGACTGTGTCGAATTATAAACAATAAAATTAAAGATACCAAATGCAACCCACCCCTTTATTGAAACAAAAAAGAAAAGAAACAAAGATAACTAATAATAACTGACACAATGTTAAAAATGACCACATATAGAGCGACACCACCACCAGCAGCCACAACAGAAATAGAGCTGCTGATTGACCCAAGCGAGGCAGCTGCTGCTGAGAAACAGAGCGAAGCATATTTCTGTACTTTGCTTAAAGGTTCAGGAAAACTCCAGCCATGTGGTCAAATTATCAGGAGTCTTCCTTCATGAGGAGAGAAGCAAGATCAGCCGTTGTGAGAAGTCAGCACAAAAATGTGACAGGGGTCTGCTGCACACACACACACACACACACATATATATGTATATTAGGGGTGTAATGATTCAAAAAGGGCACAGTTCGAATACTTGAGACATTTTTTGATGAAAAAATATTTATTTAAACATTAAAGTATTTTTTTGCTATTTCATTCTTTAAACATTGACAGAGCTATACTTCACCTATTATCTGGGGAATTTAGCAGCACAACAAAAGTCCTCCATCAACATACAAACATCACCAAATAAGTTTTTTTTGTTTGTTTGTTTGTTTGTTTTTAACTTTGAACAATGATGACAACAATGAGTTATTCTTGTTTCTTTTCAGCAGAATATAACAGGTAATCTTTGAAACAAACATTAATGGCGGCGCTGAGACATTCTCTGAGTTGTACTGGCAGAATATTAAACAAAAACAGCTTATTGAAAGTAAAATCATCAAATGTGCTTTTTGTGGAGCTCTGTGTTCCGAGAATGTGTCTTCACTCAATTTTAAAGTGTTTTGTTTTGTTTTTTCTTTGTGGAGACGACATGTCCATATTTTCTGCAGACAGCAGAGATCTGTGTGATGGTGGAAAACGCTCTTTGGACTCGGGACAGAGGTCCCAGGAATAGTCAAATACCATTGTGCCAGCATTGCAGTATGAGGGTGTAAGTGCTCATGATCTTTCCACCATTCCAGAGGATCAGCATCCAGGGGGATGCAGTCCACTGCTCTGAAGGAGTTCACCTCCTTGATGATGTCCACAGACGTGTCACTTTGATCTTAGATCAGGAACAATTCCCCAAGAACTTAGTCATGGCTGACTTCTTTTACTGGGGGAGGAGATGTAGAGGTCGTCAAGACAACTTTAGTCTCTGTAGAGATGGCTGCCTCTGTGGTGCCTCCTGATTGGCCCTGAAGAAATGTAGACGGCAGTCATATAAAAAAGGCAGTTATTCATGGAAATTATGATAAAAGCACAGTTTACGATATTCACTGGATGAACCTCAGTTGCTCCAAACAAAACTGCATTAAAAGGTTTTATGTGCAACTGTGATCCAAAGCAGTGCTGTTGTGTAGGTAATCCTGAAGGCCAGGGTCAGTGTACCTCTCCTGCAGGCAATATCTGATGGTGGTTTTGACATCTCTCACTGCTGGGAATTCCACCTAGTTGGTGAATCTTGGGTGTGTTTGTGAGTCGGGAGCTTTAGCAACTCCAGCTTTGTCCTCAAAACACGTGTTGCTGTTGTGCTTCTGTGAAAGAAGGTCACAATCTTTCTGATTCTCGCAAGGAGGTGGGAGATCCGCTTTTTGTGATGCTAAGTTAATGACATGGGTTAAGCACTTGTGGCCCTGTTCCAGCAACTCCAACAGCATTTGCAATGTTTCTGGCATTATCTGTGGTCACTGGAGATTTTGGTATGAAAATTCTGGTGGGGCCACAGAGTATTCACATAATAAAGTTTTATACTGTAATCCAAACATATATATTTCACTCAGCCACACTATGATACAAATACAACTTTCTGCATGCAAATGAGAGGGGGTCACAGTACTGGTGATGAGAAAATGCTAAAGTCACACAAATAATGAAGATCTGACGACACAACTCATCAGATCAACGGGCAGATCAAAGTGTTTAAGATGACCCAACAGCCATTTCTCAAAAACTACATACACCAACATGAGGACAATGATAACGATGCAAAATTCATGCCTTAAATGGTGCACAGCCAATACATGATAGTCAATGCATGAGGCGGCCAGAGGAAATATTCTACAGCCTGTGTGAGGTGATGGGTCCCACACACAAGCGCACTGATTGCCAGCAACTCATCAGCGCCAGCTCCACTAAAATGTAAACATCATGCAGATTACATAATTAATTCCACATATAAAGAAGTACATGACAAAACTGCCTTCTGACCCCTGTGTGTCAAACCTGTGGCATGCTTAAACCAACAATTCACTACAGCAGTCAACAGTAAATAATTAAGAAAAACAGTAATTTAGCCTCACCTATGAGGTTCAATTCTTGAAGTCGATGTGGTCCCAAACATTTTATCTCCAATTTTTGCTCAAGGGGTTAAGTGCTAAATCCCACAGTAGTTAAATAGTCCACACCATTCATAATCAGTTGTGTTGCAAATGAATATCAGTCCCTCGTTAGCTAAAGAACAGCTAGCACAGAATTTTTTTCTCTTTTTATGATGCAGCTAATGTTCTCGATTGGCAGAAGGTCTGGACAACTAGCAGGACATTTCAGCATTTGCACTCTTCTCCTGCAAATGTGATGGATGTAGTATGTGGTTTAGCATTGTCTTGCTGAAATATGCAAGTCCCCCCCTGAAGGACAGGCGCTAAAATAACCTCATACCATCAGAGATGCAGGCTTTTGAACTGTCCACGGACAAAAGGCTGGATGATCCCCCTCCTCTTTACTCTGCAGGACATGGTGTAGGTGGTTTCCAAAAGGAATTTCAATCTTCAGTTCATCTGACCACAGAACAGTTTTGCATTCTGCCTCAGGACATTTTAAGATGAGCTTTGATCCAGAGAACATGGCACTGTTTTTGGATCATGGTTACATGGCCTCATCTTTGCATGACATCTTTCTGGATTTTTAACATGCATTTGTGGATTGCATGGTGAGCTTTGTTCACAGTCAGTGATTTCTGGAAGTGTTTCTGAGCCCATGCAGAGATGTCCAGTGGAGAATAAAAAGATGAATAAAATAAAAAGATGTCCTGCTGCCATTAAAGTCAAAATGAGTTAATATTTTACTTGAAATGGTAAAATGTCTAAGTCTCAAATCTGATGTGTTCTTTATGTTCTATTTGGAATAAAATATGGTTTTATGAGTTTTGCAAATCATTGCATTCTGTTTTTACTTGTTTTACACAGTGTCCCATTAAAAAAAAAAAAAAAACTGGGGTTGTAAATGGTTTAGTTTGCTTTCTACGTTCAGCTTCACTACATTGAATTTCTTTCTTAAGCTTTCTTTAAGTAAATAGCTTAGCTGTACATTCATGATACATTTTATGCTCCCTTTCTGGTCAGATCTTCATGATCTGTTATGTCCTTTGTTTCTAATTAAATTACTTTGATGTAGTTTTGTATTTTTTCAGGTGGAAGAGAGAGACGGTCATTGCTCGAGTGCTTTACCTGTCTGCTGACACTTGCTACCAGATGAAAAAGTTAGCGTTTGATGTTGATTATGAAGAACAGTGGGTGGCACAAATATGGAGGGAGGAAACCAGGCTAATGGCCCACTACATAGCTCAGTGTTACTGGAGGCGTCCCATATACAGGAGCTCCAGTCCTCCTGTGGAGGTCGCAGGTTCGGCCTGTGACCCTTTGCTGCACGGCTTTCCCGCTCTCTCTGCCCCACTTTCCCATCTGTACGCTGGCATAAAGGCCACAAGAGCCACAATGTCTTAAAAGAAAAGATAAAATTAAATAAGACTAGGTTAAATCATGGCATGAAATGATTAAAAATATATTTAAGACAGAAATGTGCTTGGGTGCCTGTGCTGATTTCAAAAAATGACAAGAGGAGTTGTATTTTAAAGTGGAGAAAAATTCCTCCACAGAATAATGGAAAAAAAACTGAAGTGAACAGTGACTAAGAGGTGAAAATTCATTTGAACAGAGCCCTTTTTAATGAAATCTTTTATTTATGTCTGTCTATAAACCTCCTCTATACTTCAACTCTATTTTTAAATTATTCCATTTCCAGATGTCTTTTAAAACAACAACAACAACAAAAAAAACCCTCCAGTTTATATATCTATTTATTTTGAACCATGCAGACATTGACTTGAGCGTTTTCTTTTTCAGGAATTTCCATAGTTTAATGGGAGAACTAATATGTTTGTGATTTCATGAATACCCTATTAAGAGGAGCTTAATAATTACCAATCAGAAAAAGTTTGGTATTTGTGGCAGCTGTGGCTCAGGTGATAGAAAAGTCAGATGTTATTGCATCAGCTTCATGCAATTTATTATCATACACTGAATCCTGCTTTATAGGCCTGCAGCAAATAAATGCATCATACACATTTGGACTGCAAACTCGCTCTGCAGAAACGGTGGTGAGCACAGCTGAATTTGCTGACTGCAGGAAAGCAGCTGCAAACACTCTAAGAACAGTCCCCATAATGGTCTCTCTCTGAAGCTTTTGTTTCTTTTCTTTGGTAGGAAAAAATCTCACAGTGATTAGTGAAGGTTACTAAACTTGATTCTTTGGTTCTCTTTCTTGGATACACCTTTTTTGTCCCCACCAGATGACACTCACCATTTAGACCACAAAAGATACAGTATGTTAGACTGGTTAAAAAAAAAAAAAAAAAAGGAAAAAAAAGAGAAAAAAAAAACAACAGCAGTGAAATACTGGAGTTTCAATGTCATGCTAAAGGGTAAAGAAACTACACATGACATGACAACCTGCATGAATTAAGAGATTTTTTATGTTTCTGTTGTTTAACATTTTAGTGTCAGTATAATCTGGCTAAATCATTCCAGTTTGAGGAGCTGCAAACTGCATATTATTCACCCTTTTGATAATTATGTGAAAGCTTACAAAGAACAGCCTTTAGGCTGTTTGTCTCCTTCTCCCATTTGTTAAACTCCTTATTTTTAAAGATTTACCCTCAAACCTTCACCTCACGTAACTTCTCAGCAATTAGAATTCAGCACTGTTGCCACGTTGGCCTCAGTTCGTTGGCACTGCAGAGGTGTGTTGAGCTGAAGTATCATTAGCAGTGACATTATCAGCTGCCACCTTGCAGGCTCTGAACTATAAAGGCTGCTGGGGCTCCTAAGAAAGTGGGATACTAGTGGAACAGGAGACAATATTTGAGAAATATCTGGGTTAAAAAAAAAAAAAAAGTTGTAAAACAAGAAGGAATTCCCAGTGGCAGCAGGGAGTGATTATGTTTCGTATCTCACAGTTGGGAAGTGAATCAAGAAGCAGATGGAATTCACCATTACAGTGTTCTCAGTGAAATCTTGCGGTACTTGTAATTGTTGGCTAATTACACTACATGTTGACTTGTAGCACAGTTTCCAAAACTGAATTAGAGAAACACACAATTATGATAATTATGTACCAAAGTACACAATTCGCACGCTAAGAAACTCCTTTTTCTAAAGCTATGGCTTTGCTTGTCAAACAGACTAAAGCGATCATGGTTCTACCACGTAAAAGGAAGAAAACTTTTTCTAATTTGTTCTTCACAAATGTGGAGGACAGTCATTGCTGAATTGAAATTGTAGGTTCTGTGCACGCAGTGGCAGCGCTGTGGAATTTTCAACTTTTCATGATTCGACATGACCGTCAGCCAATCAAATTGCATCGAATGGTAGGCAGATAAATCATACACGAGCTGTTTCAGAGCATGCAGCTTATTTGAGCAGCGAGCAGGAAGAAATGAGATTTTTTTTGTTTTGTTTTTTGGTTGCTTTTGGTATTACGAAGGCGCGTCAGAAAGATGTGGGAGGGCAACTCTAAAGTCTACATAAACTGATCTAATCTCATCTTGTCCTGCTTATCTGGGGTCGGGTTGTGGGGGCAGCAGCCTAAGAAGGGAGGCCCAGACCTCCCTATCCCTGGCCACTTCTTCCAGCTCAACCAGGGGAATCCCAAGGCGTTATCAGGCCTGCTGAGAGACATAGTCCCTCCAGCATGTCCTGGGTCTTTCCCAGGGTCTCCTCCCAGTTGGACGTACCTGGAACACCTTACCAGGGAGGCGTCCAGGAGACATCCTAATGAGATGCCCGAGCCACCTCATCTGGCTCCTCTCGATGCGGAGGAGCAGCAGTTTGACTCCTCCTGGATGACCGATCTTCTCACCCTATCTCTAAGGGAGAGTCCGGCCACCCTGCGGAGGAAACTAATTTCGTCCGCTTGTACTCACAATCTTGTTTATTTGGTCACCACCCACAGCTGTTGACCATAGGTGAGGATAGGAACGTAGATCGACCGGTAAATCAAGAGATTTGCCTTCTGATTCAGCTCCTTCTTCATTGTGATGGATTGGCGCAGCGTCCGCATCACTGCAGACGCATCACTGCAGATGCATCACTGCAGGCGCTGCCCCAAGCCGTCTGTCAACCTCCCGTTCCATCCTTCCCTCACTCGTGAACAAGACCCCAAAATACTTAAACTCCTCCACTTGGGGCAGGATCTCATCCCCGACCCGAAAAGGTAATTCCACCCTTTTCTGGCTGAGGACCATTGTCTTGGATTTGGAGGTACTGATTCTCATCCCAGCCACTTCACACTTGACTGTGAATCGTTCCAGTGAGAGCTGGAGGACCTGGCTTGATGAAGCAAACAGAACCACATCATCTGCAAAAAGCAAAGACCCCAATTTGAGGTCACCAAGTCGGATCCCCTCAACACCTCGGCTGGAGCTAGAAATTCTGTCCATGAAAGTAATGAACAGAAGCAGTGACAAAGGGCAGCCTTGGCGGAGTCCAACTTGCACCCGACCCCTACGGCCCCTCCTGCAGGTGGTGAGTCCATGGAAAGGTCTACATAAACTTTCCCAGAAAAATATTAGGCCTTCTGGTAGAATGTTCTCTCAACAGAAGAGAAAAACAAAACAAAATAAGGCTCTCACAGAGTGCAATCCTTCAGTTCAATGGGTGAATAAATGGAGCCCTTATAGAGAAAACCTCATAAATACGACAAACATGGTGCAGGTTCAGTTATCATCTCCTTTGCTGCCTTTGATTCTGAAGAAAAAAAAAAAAAATTCTGGATGTGTTGTTTGGTGTCAGAATGCTGGGTTTTAAATGAAAGTCAAGTCAGTATCCATCTTATTAAACAACTTGAAGCATACAAACTGCAAAAAAAAAAAGAAGCTGAAGATCATTTTTCATGACTCTGGCTGTATAATTGTTCCTGTTGTGCAGAATTAACTCAGTTAAGATAAGAATCCCGCTTGATTGTATTGCACATTTGTACCGTTCATTACTTGTATCTCTGTGCACACCGGTGAGGCTGCTTCAATCCGTCTGCATGAAGTCACAGCAGCTGTGAAACGAAAGTGGGATTACCAGGGTTGATTTAAAAGGATTAAAGGGTCCAACAGAAAAAGAGGACCACAGGATATCTTCAGAAGCACATGGGAATCTCCACACACAAAGACACACATACACACACATAGAAATGCCTATATCCCCTAATCTTTTTCAAGTGCATTGTCACAAAGTGTTTGCCCATATAATCATTGCAACAAAATCCATAAAAGCAAGTGTAGTTGACAGATATGAAAGCGGAGGAGGAAGAGGACAACAGACATGGGGAGAGTGAACACGATTACTGCAGAGAGCAGAAGTGAAAATCGATGTGACTTGAAATGGTGCAAGATCATCACAGACAGAACAAGTGCTACTTATGTGGCTCATGAGACCCATGGCGTTATTTTTGTGCCATTATCCTGAGCAAGCAGCGGGAGATTTTGAGCCCAGGCAAACATATTTTGCGCGCACATCACATGTGTGTCGAAAGGAAATCGCATTCAAGCAAGAAATGATTCATTCTGAGCGAGCAAATATCCATCTTGTGCTCAATAAATGTCTCACAAACTGTTGCACGGTGATCGAGCAGACCGTGGCGCCGACTCAAGTTTATCTGTGCTCAAGTTTTTGGCACAACACAGCATTGCAATTGTGCCAAAAATAAATAAATAAATAAAAAACAACAACAACAACCAATCAGAGAACTACACAAAGTATATTCTGATTGGCTGTTGGGCTTCCACCTATAGTTGCCATAGTTGCCAGTTCTGCTTATAATATGCAACTTTTGTTTGTTTGTTTTTTTCAGTGGAGTCACTTGAAATAATTGAGAGTCACTGCTTGCTTGTTTTAAAAGACATGGTTGCTTGGTAGGAACATATGATAAGTGACTTTTTAGCGTAACTCAGTCTCATGTTGAAAATCTCCCGCTGTTTGTTTAGGATGATGGCGCAGAAATGATACCATGTGACTCAGGATGTTCCTGCTGAAATGTTTCTTATTGCAAAGACATCAGTGTTCACTGTTTTTTAAATATTTTAGATTAAAATTAGAAAAACTCATTTACTGCCCCTTTTAGTAAAAAAAATGCCCTGTTTGACCTGTATGAATTAACATAAATTACTGTTGAGCAAACTTTATTATTGTTTGTACTCGTCTGGTGCTTAAAGCTGTTGTCTAATTAAAAAAAATACTGATTATACTCTCTTCAGCTATTCTTGAAAAAAAAATGTATTCACAAGCAGGGAAGTATGTCCTGAATTATTTAATTGAATCAACGTCGCCTGTCTTCCGTAGTCTCGCTCTCTTCTCTCTTCTCCTCACTCAGGTGTTGTCATGGTGATGTTGTGCTCCCCCTCACCTCCCAAACCTTCCATCTTCTGACCATCCTGACCTTTACCTGCACCTGTGGCCTGGATGCCACTATGGGATGTCCACTGGCGTGGCCAACTTGCTGTCCGACCCTCTCACCACCACATATTTAAATATTTTTATATCAGATATTTGTATATTTTTGTACCTCTCCTCTCTCTGTCCTTTATCTCCCTCCTCTTGTCTCCCTTTACCCAGCTGGCTATCAGCAGGAGGGTGTCCCCTGTAACTGAGCCGGGTCCTGGTTCCTTTTTCTGTTCTAGATTTTTCTTGCTCGGGGGTCACTCTCTGGGTTTTTCAGAAGCACCTAGAGACAACTTTGTTGTAAATAGACGCTATAAAAATAAAAATAAATTGAACGAGTGCATTTTTATACACCCTCACAAGCTTGCCCTCCCCTCCCTCTCACTCCTACTCAACAATAGTTTGATTCATCAGTTGTCTTCTGTCTCTCAAATGTGAGAGACAGAAGTTTTTTGCTTGCATTATTACATATCATGACATTTCAGCTGTGACAGTTAAATAAGATAGAAATTTGTCAAAAATATTGTGGCCATTTATGAGTCAATTAAGGAACAATATCAGCTTTAATATAGCTTTGGCAGTTCTCTAAAACCAACATGAAACATTTAGTAGTAATAGTAGTAAAAATAATAATTTAATAATGTCTGTCAATGAACTATTGAATATGAATTTGAGGTAGTGTCAATGATAGGCTACAGGATATGAAACCACATAAAATAGGATATATTCTTAACACATTATTACATAGACACATATTATTATATTATTCACATGATTCACATAAAATCAGTGTTGTACAAATCGAAAACAATCATAAAATTAGCTGTGACTTCCTGCAATTCCATAAAAACAAACAAACAAAAAAAAACATGTTTATGCCACAGCAAATGGATCTAACAAGTAAGATAAATAAATAAACAAATACCTGAATAATTAAATAAAAACATTGTTGGGCAGCACGGTAGCTTGGTGGTTAGCACCGTTGCCTCACAGCAAGAAGGTTCCTGGTTTGAGTCCCAGCTGGGGTGTGGAGTTTGCATGTTCTCCCAGTGCTTGCGTGGGTTATTTCCTGGTATTCCGGCTTCCTCCCAGAGTCCAAAGATAGAATTAATCTACATGACAGGTTCACTGGCGATTCTTATCTACATGTGGCTCTGCGATGGACTGGCGACCTGTCCAGGCTGTACCCCTGCCTTTAAAGAGAGCATTGGAGAGCTGGTCCCAGTGACCCTGCACAGGAATAAGCCAGTATAGATAATGGATGGAAGGAAAATATCACTGGAGCAGGGACCTCAGGTTGAGAGGCATAACCAAAGATGATATAATTAAACCCAGTTGCTTTGTTTCTCTCGTCCCCTCACATAGTTGAGTCATAGTTGATAAGATGTCATCTGCGCTGATTCACAGGAAATTAACAATCTCAAAGACAGAGGGCCTAACCTGAATCAAACCAGCTGGTACCTGCAGCTTGAAGCCATGGCGTAAATCATTCAGATCACTTCTGAACCGTATATTCACTCACTCAGAGTCCCTCAATGGCTAACTGAGAGGGGGAGGGGTGGGGTCCCTTTGGGGTTACAGGGACCAGGGATCACAGTGACAGCATTAATTACATTAATATAGGGAACAACTGAGGCAGAGACACCTGGTGGGACAGCAATAGAGGGCTAAGAGTAATTAACCAGTGGCTGCTCTCACATGTCACTTCCTACACCCCGGGTGAGTGAGGGGGTTGTGATGTTCTCCTGTTATGACTGCATCTTCAATTTTCTAATGTTTACTCTCAATTAGTTTGAGTACTTGACTAAAATAAACCATGATCATTTATGGCAGTTTTAAATGTCAGTTTTCTTAATATGATGCTCAATAAATGTATGTATTTAAGAAAAAACTGAGGAAAATGGTAATTTACTGGCCATGAGAATGTTTCTTTGTATCTTTCAGTTTACAGACCTCACACTCAAGGGATTGGACCTAAACAGCCACATAGTCTTAAGAAAACCACTTATCACTGATGCTAATTGAAAAAAAGGCTTCAGTTTGCTCTTGAGCATAAAGATTAGACTCTGGAGCAATGGAAGATGGTTGTGTGGTCTGATGAGTCCAGATTTACTGGGTGAGTGATGGGCACACCAGGGTGAGAAGAGAGTGGTGGACAGTGGAGGACAGTGATATGATCTGGGGTTGCTGCAGTTGCAGCTGCAGGTCTAGGGTCAGGTCTAGGTTCAGGTCTAGGTTCAGGTCTATTAAGAGGTCAGCTGACAACCTGAATAAACGACCAGGTTATTCCATCAACAGATTTTTTTTTCTCCCCTGATGGTACGGGCATATTTAAAGATGACATTTCCAGGATTCATGGGACTCAAAATATGAATAGCTGGTTCAGGGAGGATTTATTTTCATTTTCACACTGATACTGGCCACCATATAGTCCAGACCTGAATCCCACTGAGCATCTTTGGGATGTCCTGGAGAAGATTTTGCACAGCGGTCCGACTCTTCCATCGTCGCTGTAATTAAAGCTAAAATCAGTCAGACAAAATATTAGCATGTATGACATTGTTTTGGACTGTGTGTGTTTGTACTTACATCTCTGAGGAGGTACACATCAAGCTACAGTGGAGTTTATGGTATAGGGTCCCCAGCTACAACAGACTTAAGCTCGTTCAGCATAGGAGCATAAATCAAGTATAATCCTGGTCTTTCCACTAAATGCTGTGTATGACACCATCTGCTCCATGTCAGATGGATGTTCATACAGGTGTACAGAAAGACAGTTTTTAAGAGTACTGCCTCCAAGCTTCATATCAGTTTCATATGGAACTGAAGTGTTGTCAATTTATGCAAATTCAAACATGAGAACATACAATTAAAGATCTTCTACAACTGCTGAGCGCTTGGAAAACAAATCCGACATACGGAGTGTGTGATTATAATTTGATAATGAATTATGGTTGGGTGTGTGAAGTTGTCTGTGTGCGTGCAAGTGCAGTTAAGTCACTCTGTATTTTTAAATCTGATGTGTTATGGTGTGATGACACTGGGATTTCAATGTTTTTGTGCCAAGCAGAAGGTTTTTCCAGTAAAACGATGACATCATTCTTTGAACAGAGAATCACTGCTCCACTCTGGCATGTTTTATTCAGAGATGACATCATGCTACTGGAGGACTTTTCTTCCCTCCACAGTGAAGGTCGTGGAAAGCAGACACAAAGCAAAAAGCAAAGAGAGGATGTGTTGTTTTTTTTTTTTTTAAGAAAAAAAGAAGAAGATCTAAATTATTTCACGGACAATAAAGTTTGCTGTTTTTGCTTCTGGTGATTTGCTTTGAACTTCCGTGAACCTGAAACTGTATTGTGCGTTCTGTACCCACCCACGTACACCTACACATCTACACATGCACTGAGAAGAGCAATAAGCTTCCAACATGGACAAAACCAAATGTGAACAGATGTGCCAAGATGCCTTTTTCTATCAGCCAGGCCTGAAATGAGAAGGCTCCATTCAAAAATACTATCATGACTTTGACCTCACAAAAGCGTTGGATATTTACACAGTTGTAGACATGGAACCAAAAAAAAACGTGTATATTTCAAATAACTTTTTCCCCACATAATTTCTTACAAATCACTCCCTGATAAAACCTTCACTTGAGCTGCTTGAGCTGAAAGTATAAATTCTGGCTGGGTATGGCTTGGACTGGGGCCACTTTCACTCAGCAATCATGCTATAAAGACGCACTGATGATCCAATTCAATTCCAAATTCAGAAGTACTTTATTGATCCCTGAAGGGAAATTTGAATATCGCAGTAGTCATCATGAAACTATACTCCTCTGCACATTCAGCTCCAGCGGCTCCAGAACAGTCCCCAGAACAGAGCTCGCCTTCTATAAGAGTTTGTTCAATGTCGAAGCTGCTCCTCCAACAGATGACTTCAGATAGGGCTGCAAATTACAATTCTCTTCATTCCACCACCACCCTCACAGTGATCCCACGAAGATGCAATATACCGTCCCCAATTTGGGCTTTCACATAGAATTATCCTGCAGCCTAAAGATGGTCTCTTTACGGTGGGTCTGCAACAAGTCTCTAACATCTCTGCTCTCTGGCTGCTTTATTCAGTCAACATTAAATAAACTGAAATACAACCAAAGTTAATTCCCAAATATCAAAGGGAAAAAGAAATCTAGGTAGGACCCAAGTGATTCCAAGGTCACTGTGCTGTCTAATGCAATCCTGTGTAATAGTATTTTATTAATAAAGAAGCTCATAAAATCATCACCAGTTGAATGTGATGGGATGCATGACACAATGGAGCTGTGACTGAGTCATCAGTGCTGAAAAAAAATTTGAGGTTATTCCCATTTTCTCCAAATAACAAGTAAAGTCAAACACTGTGTTTTTCCTAGTTTTACAAATATCTTATCATGCATAATACAATCCTGAGCATCTTTTGCACGACACAGTGATTCAGCAACAGCGTCTTCAGTCAGAGGCTTCTTCAGATCCACTGCAAGGCAGACCACTGCAGGAGATCCTTCCTGCCCACAGCTAGAACCTTCTACAATGAGTCTTTGAAGAGACTGAATTCCCCTTTGGGGATTATTAAAATTACTTTTGAATTGAATTTTGAAATAGAATTCTTAATTAGTAGAGGGCCACTTTCTTTCCAACTTTCTATTTTTTTCTGTTTAAGATTGCACAACTGTACATTAAAGCAGCGCACAAACCTTCTAGGATTAACTATCTGCTGTTTCAGTGGACAAGCAGTATGTGATGCACTGATGCTAGTCCATGGTGGACTGAAACGTTTGCTGTCATTTTCTGTTTCATCCAAAAATAAAATGGATCTTACATTTTAAGACTTTTTGTCTACTATTGTCTTCTGTTTTTGACTTCCATATGCTTGTATTACGATTCTATCTGATCACCGCAGCAGAAATAAGAAGATATACTTGGATTGATTTCAAGTGTGCAGCTCTCCCCATCCTCATCAAATCAAGGACTAAACACAGGAACTCTGTAAAGCCATCAGCAAGGCCATCAACACACAAAGGCGCCGTCCACAGCAGTGTCAGTCGGAGGAAAATGAACAAGCAGAGCAGGGATTTTCTCCTTGTGTTTCATGTGTTTATGTACATCTATGTGAACGTATGTATGCATGTGTGTATGTACATATGTATGTATGTATGAATATGTCATATGTGCGTATGTTTATGCAGATATATGGGTGTATGTGTATATTATTAATTAAATTTTCTTCAAAACAATATTGAATTGTATTTCATTACTGGGGACTCCATAATAAATGGATAATAATTAATAAGTACCACTAACCAACTTCATCGTATACATATCTATCTATCTATACACACACACAGACACCTACACACACTTGTCTGCCTTATGTTTGTCCTTATTATAGCACAATCCACCACATATTCACTTATATAGACCACAACACATCACACATATATCACTGTGGTACAGACACCACACCTTCACTGTCTTGACTCTTTGTCCGTCCTGTCCTTTAATGTTTTCCTGTTGGTGATTTTAAGTTTCTCTGACAGAACCAGGTTTCCAGGTATTAATATAATGTGTTATATCAGACTGCCAAAGAGGACTGGTGAAGGAGACATTCACTCTCACTCACAACCATGTACTAAAGCAAAAAAAAACATCAGATGCAAGTTTAAAAAGCATAAATATCTGACTTTAAAAGGTTCTGCCAGATTATGAGATGAACCATTAATATATATGCAGGACTTTTTTTTTTCCTTGAACTTAATGACAGCCCTGTCAGACAGGTCTGTGTGCGGTTCTGCTCAGCTGCAGAGGGGAGGTGATGCAGCGGTTCAGGAAACAGCACCAATGAGGGACAAAGAGACACACCTGTGCTGCATGAGTCATCTTGGTCCCTCTATGTTACGCAGTAACACGCTGGCTCCAGGGCTGGATCAAGAGAGGATCCACAAAAGCCCGCACATTATAAATAAAAACCTTTTTGTCTTTTATTGGTGACCACAACAACGTGATCACGCTGATGGATCTCTGTGATGCCCAGCGTTGCCAAGTGGGAAATGTAGGACAGTCGTACCAGAGACTCAAAATGATCATATTTTGAGGGAAATTATTGTTCACCCATCACAACCAAAATAAAATGTCTACTGATTCACTACAGGTAAATATAATCGTTCTAGCATTGTTTAATTGCATCCAACAGACACTCACGACTTCGTGGCCTCAGTATGTAACACAATCCCATCAGCAGCCCCTCTACGGATGAGCCCCCTCCACCTCAAAGTAAGGCTAATGTGTCCCTAATGTATCATAAACAATTGACAGGTGGAAACCAGTGAGGTAAGTCATGAGGCCATCTACTGTTAGGGAATAGGCTATCTTATTCATTTGATTATTTTTTTTAATCTTTCGACTGACGGATCGTAGTGTCTCGTCAGCTGACCATTCAGACAGTCGGGCTCTGTTCAGAGACATATGTCACCTGTATCTCAC
Source organism: Arrhamphus sclerolepis (assembly GCA_037176975.1). Lineage (NCBI taxonomy): Eukaryota > Metazoa > Chordata > Actinopteri > Beloniformes > Hemiramphidae > Arrhamphus > Arrhamphus sclerolepis. The sequence continues at coordinate 7,354 of JBAMYA010049226.1, read as the reverse complement.
GCTAAGCAAAGTGCAGTTGTCACGTACGAACATAGATGGTTTTCTCAAGGTTCACAAAAAGACTCTAGCATGATTACTACCACACATTCATGGAAGGTCAAATTTGGCACACATTTGGCCTTTTTTGGGATTACTGATTGTACAGAGGACCAAATTATCATACAAATATGATAATTATCACACACCTGGCAACAATGGTGATGTCCATAGAAACTGAAAATAGTTATACCAGTTACACGGTTTTAGAGAAAGTTTGTTTTTGATGTCTCTGTGATATTTTGTTTCAACAACTGGAATATCTTGTACATTGTTGGGTGAAGCACAAGCACACTGGAGACAATAGGCACCTATAAGGGAATACTGAGGATACCTGCAGTCAACAATAACACAGTATACAATAACACTGAAACCAACCCTGCCATGAAAGGACAGTCATACAATGCCAGAATACAGGACAAAGCCACCCTGGTAAGAATATTTAAAGGTCTGCTCCACACCCAGACCACTCTGCGCTGATAACAGCAGGAGGCCGAGATTAATGAGGCCAAAACTGAAACCTAATTGACCAACTGACCAGGCCACACAGGATTTGCCAGCAGTGGGATTGCCCAGAGATGCAAATGCGGCATCAGCCAGGGGATAAAACACCGCTCCAGACATCGGACAATACTTCCTGTCGCCAGACAAGCTCCTCCAGCCGCCATCAGACACCAACTGCCAAAGGAAGGAAGCCCCCTCCACAGAGGTTTAACTCTCTCTCCTCCTCTGTTGTCGACTCACTGGTATGCCTCTACCTGTTAACTCCAGTCAGACGTGGGTGTGGTCATGACGTTGGCCGTCCCCCATTGTCAGCTCTGCCCCTTTTGTCCTGCCCAGACCTGCGCTCACACACACACACAAACACACACACACACGCAAACACACACACACACACACTTTTCCTTGATACACCTGGTTACACATAAGCTCTACGTGAGCACACCCTAGCATTCACTGACCTGAATTGTTATTTTCCTTCTTGTTTGTACAGTAGCCTTTTGATTGTAGTTGGGATTGAATTTTTCTTTGTGTGTTAATAAATCTTTATTTTACCTTTAAGCAGCGGTTGTTTGTGTGTACTCTGTGATTCCTTTGCTAGCTGATGACGGTCTGAGCTGTACTTTGTTCCTTCTGTGATCGGTTTGTTGGTTCCAGCACTCTTAGCTTAACTGAGACTGAGACACTTGATTTAGCTATTAATCCCTGGTTACAACAAGAAGTAATAAAACTTCCCTGTAATCAGTTTATAGCCAAATCAACCCTTCTGTTCCACAACAACATCTAGATCCTGGTGTTTAACACCAGCATTTAATTTCCTGGAGTTTCTTGGCATAGCACATTTGACACATTCTTTCCATCTACTCGACTGACACACGATCTGTAAGAAATTCTTCAAAATCAGTAATGTCAGCCTTTTGTCTGAATGTGTATGTCATATCCCTTCATAAAAACAAATGATGTCTTGATCAGTGGCATCTCAACTCATGTGAGGAACAATGCTCCCAGCTTGATCTGGTGACATAAATCAGTCAACTCTACCCCCTGCATGTCAGCATAGAAGTACCATAAATATAACAACTTCAGGTACATACATGCGTCATCAACAGGTCTACATGTAATGATATCTAATTTATGTGTAGACAGTAAGTGTATATGTGGCTATGACATGAATGTTACTGTGCATCCTTCTGCAGGTACTCTAACACGTCAGGCTAAACTGCAACACTGCACTTGGACGTTGGTTTCACCATCTTTGGTTTTAGTTTATCTTTATGATAATTAAGCTCCATGACAAGAAGAGGATGGCTCTCTCATCTGGTTTCAAACCATTCACAAGCTTGATCAGTTCACATTGATCTACTATTGTCCAACCATGTTAAGGTCAAATCTGCCAGCCCAAACAACAATGCATGTCCCTGCCTCACTGCAGGCACATTCAGAACATGTGAGTATATAAAACTATGAGAATAAGAATCCCAGAAAGTTTCAGGGATGTAACTCTATGATGCAGGCTTGGCTCTCTATCATTCCTCAGATCTACAAGTCTGATATGAACTGAAATTAATGAACTTGGCTTTAATTCACCACCTCACCATCTGCGTTGCCAGTTTCCCTCATCTCCAAAATGTTTGTTCGCAAGTATCAGGATGAGCATACAGGTCTGTCAAGTGTTTTTTTTTTTTTTTAATAGATCACAGTCTTTGTGTGAAAGCTAACATACACATCTTCCAGACCCTGTTTTGTGCAAGATTTATAAATGAGGCCCCAGGTCTTTAAATAAAAGTTATATGACACCAGGGTGCTATTTCAGAAAAGCAGTTAAAACACTTAACTCACAGTCAACAAACCCTGGCAAGAGAAACTCAGCATTTCCAGTTTCAAATCAGGGATTTAGAGTTAGTTCTGTTAACTAAGTATGTTGACTCTCAGTTGTTCTGCAACTATATAAAAATATCCTTGAGGGAATCTCTGTTATCCTGATTCACAATGGCAACTTCAACTAAATGGAAGAGATCCTACAACTGTTCTAGTTAGAGCTTTGCAGTATTACACTCAACTTAAGCACATCTTTCTGAAAAAGTATCTCGATTACTCATGTGGGACAATTTATACGGCATGTAGGTTAAATATGTAATTTAAACACTGAAAGGCCGTTGTAATATTGCATGACATATAAGTGGTGAAATCAAAGCTTAATGGTAAATCATTATTGATTTTAATTTCTAAATCGTTTGCCCAATTCTTTGATTGGCAGGAAATAAACACAAACACACGAATCTGTTTTAGAGCCAAGGTCACAGCTTTGCTTGCAGTTCTCTGTCTAAGATATGGCCACAATGGATGATATTTGTGATGTATGGACAGATGAAATCATGTATGAGACTCACTGCAGAAAAACGGTAGCACTGCAACGGCAACAAAAATCACCTGGGTATGTCAAACAGTCCATTCAGCACCTTAATAGACTCACCCCACTATTCCATTCAGTGCAGCCTCTTCATCAATAAAAGGGCGTCATTGTTCACAGACATCCCTAAAATGTGTGTTATAAGATCTACTGCCTCATAAAATCTAACCATTTCAGCTTTAAGAAGGGGAGGAACTCAGGTTTATTACAAAACCTCTTCACAATCAGATTATATTTACAAAGTTACCATGGTAACACACTTCAAGTATAGGGCACCACAGTTTCTGAAACAAAAAGCCCAGAGTTTCCCTCATTTCATGTTCAACATTCTCAGTTTGCAAAACCTGCCTGAAACAGGCCCCATGCTTCTCTGCTGAAATAATACTTCACAAAAGGAAAGCTGCTTTAATACTTAAAAAAAGGACTCAGTGTTGTAGTCAAGAAAATAGAGAAAAGAAATGGTTCAGTAAAAGGATTAAATTAAGTGAACAAACCAGAGGGGTTCAATTTATGTCACAGACTCATGAGCTCCTCTGTTTTAATCTACTTTGACACTCTGAAAGTCCTGAAGATGGATGGACACTGTTTCTGTTGAGTGTGTGTTTGGTAGAAGGGATGTTACTGAATAATTCAACTGTTCTGGCCAAATTCTGTGGTGAAGCCAGGTGGAAAGAGGACAACATGTAGTGTGTGTGTGTGTGTGTGCATTTATGTTTAAGTGGGAAGGTCAGACATGTTTGGGGGATTTAAATGGGATTTCTTTTTTCCTTTCGCTTTAAGAAAGAGCACTTGAGACAGTGCTGAAAGTAGGTCAAGGAAATGGGTGAAGGTGACTGTTTCTGTAACACCCTTGAAAAACGGGGGGAAATAATCACGACGCGTGTAAGGGTGTGCTCAATCATTCAGCATCTTTACTGGAATGGGAGAAACACCACAGCTCCCACCACAGCTTGTGGGTGCAAACAAAAAGGTAATCAAGCACAGATGGATGGATGCACGCTTCAAAAGGATCACAGAGAATACCCAAAATAAATCAAATCTGAAGCAAAATGTTTGTTAATCGAAGCATTATTATTTTCTTTATCTTCCTTCATCTATGTCCTTTATCAGCTAATTACTTTTTTAAGTGGGTTGACATCATGAAATCTGTGTTTCACTTCTTTTAAATGAAATAAGGATTTTTAAACTCTCTCATTACCACAAGGAATTTTAACAGTCCAGAAAATTAGCAGTATATTATGACAATTCATTTCACTCAATCACATTTCCCTCAACAAAAACACACAGTGATGGAGAGATCACCTCAAAATGGTTATTTATTTATGGTCAAAAGAAAATGAATATTTCAAAGAGAGTTATTTCTACAAAAAATAAATAATAAATAAATGAATGCAAGATTTACCAACATTAGTTAGATAATTGTGGTATTGTGTTTGTATTTGACTGTAACATGCATTATAATAATGTCTTCAAGAACTTTTTTCCTTTTTTGTTACCCAGCTGACCGTATCCATGGCTGCAGTTATGACTTTCTGTATTTGCTTTGTGATCTAAAATAAATAGATACATAAACAAAGAGGCAAATCTGTGCTCTCAGCAGATCAGCAAAAAGCAGATTATGTCATTAATCCATGCTCTAATTTAAATGTACTGATGAGTGAGAGGACTAAAGACCGGCCGCCCGGCCAACAGCCAACAATAGGAGGCAAGGGTGGGTTGAATCCATCCAAATCTGCAGCTTGTCCACCCAATCTGAGTTATTATTAGATTGCATCTCCTTAGTCACCCACAAATTATTTATTTTTTGTTGGCATCATGCTGTAGCCAGACAGCAGTCACATCCGGAGTCCTGCAGCTTTAGCTCCCCAGGCTTCTCTGAGGCTTTAGAATTTACCACATGTCGTGTGTGGTTGCCGTGCAGCAGATACTGACGGTTAATAGTTGGATATTACATCTGGCATCATTACAATTTGACATGCTGCAGGATATTTCATTTTCTTGGTTTGTTTTCAGCATCACTTGAGTTCCTTCTACAATTTTGAAGTCAGCTTCTGTTGGCAAAAGACAAAAAAGGGCCATTCCTCTGCTTTCCAGAGCACTGAGACCAGGTCCAAATCAAAAACTACAAATTTAACCCAATCACACCTGGAATAGTTTGTTAAAACAATATAAAACACTGTTTGTTATTAGTGAAACCATAATTCTATTTCTGAAAATAATAAATAAATAAAAGGACCACCTTACACTAGGTTCAGATCAAAAACAACAGCTTGAGTTAGGCAACTCAAACCTGGATTAAACCATCTCTTAGTGATGTCTATATAAAACATGTCTGTTGTTTTTACTTGTAAAACCATCATTTTACTTTTGAATTACAATGGTCTAAAAAGCAATGGAATAGAATTTTTACCTTCCGCTGAATTGGAAACTTAACTCCAGAGTCGTCTTCCTTCTCCACACATTCTGTGCACCATGACACATTAGAGAAAGAGTGAAGAGTCCAGTGCTGAACTGGCCTGCTTGCAGTCCAGACCTCTAATCAATAGAAAAAGTAAAATGAAGAAAAAAAAAATCAACCAAAGCCCAAGACTGTTGATAGAATCCCGTATCAGACAAGAATGTGACCAAAATCCTCTTCTAAAACCTCAGCAACTGGTCATGTCACTTCCCAGCTGCGTATAGACAGTTGTTGAAAGAGAGCTAATCATTTCCATGAAATGGTAAAATGTCTCAATTTCAACATCTGATATGTTCTTTGTGTTCTATTGGGAATAAAATATGGTTTTATGAGCTTTGTCTTATGCATACACACACACACACATATAAAAAGATGCATAATCTCTTTCTCACTGTTGACATAAAATCATACTAAACTTTCAGCTTTTCTGTGAATAAAATGTGAAAATATGACAGTGCTGCTAACATGACATTTTCTCTCGTACACTGCTACCTTAACATTTTCTCAGTTTTAGCTCGAGAAAGTTGATGTTATTATCACTGGAAATTAAGGCTAAGTACAATCATTGGTGTCATCAGTACTAAAATAGTCACCATTACAGATGGGGAGCCTTGTCTGCTGGCTTCAGAGCATATTTACAGTTTACCCAGGTGCCACTTCAGGATATATATCCAACTCCAGCTCTCACATGTATATTCCTGGTATAACAGAGTGACTACACGTGTCTTGTTGTTGTTTTCTTTGTTGATTTTTAACAACCATTCAAACTATTTTCAGGAACTTTCCTATTCCTCCAAGTCACGTTTCCACTCAACACTGCTGAGCATTGTTGCTATATTCTTGGCAAAGTGCCACCCAGTTTCACTGACTACTTTTGAGGGATAAACTGATTAATACTTTACTTTTTTTTATTCCACCCTCCGCAGAATGTTAAGGTGGTGCAGCCATGCTAGACTCAGGCACTGACACTGTAGACTACAGCTAAGCTAATAAAACTGGATGGAGATACACAGCAAAACCATTTGTTTCATTTTTTATCTTGTTTGCTTGTTTTTATGTACAATTTCAATATTGTATCTTGCTGTTAGGCTTAAGTAGCCTGGCCAGCAACATTAATTCTTTTCCTCTTCGATACAAATAATTAGTCTGTCTACTCTAGCCCGGGAGCTGCCTTGAGCTTTTGACTCTATGAAGATTACTCGCTTGCATTTTGTCAACTTATCCCTTGGGATTCCTTCAGATTTGATTCTGATTTCCAGGGAGAAGTCCCAGCAGACACAAAAGTAACTGCCTCTGGACACTTGGATAGGCATACAACCAATAAGAGAACTGAACTGTGATGTAGGTAGAGCAGCAGCCAGACTAGTATGAACAAGAGGCATCAAAAAGACGCCGTGGGGTAAGAAAGCTGTGAATGGCTTGTTTTGGATGAAATTCTTGATCCAGTGTATCAGAAGTTCTACGTCCATCTTGGTTGTTTTTAATAGTGGCTCTTGAACGCTCCTGTATGAGCCAATCCTGCTCACACCCTATTGCAACTGGTTTAACACATTCTGTAATCATGGAAATGGTTTTGAATGGGACTGGTACCCTTTCACAAGAGAAAATCTGTGAAGTGAACTGGTTGGGTTGGCCAGGCTAGGGTGTTATCCTGTATTATATTTTTTATTAGACATTGTTAATAAGCACTACAATCAATCTTAACTTGAAGGTAATATAGAAATAATTTATCTTTGTTTGTGTAGGATTTGAATTTGTATATGTATCAACCACAGATAACAGAGTTTTAATTAATGTTCCAACTAATCTAATTTAATGACTGAACCTGGCAGCTTCATTTTCCTTTGTATTCACATTTCCCCTTATAAAGACACTGATTTATTGAGTTTCATGATTTCAACCATTAGACTTTTGTCTATTTTTAAATGTAATATTTACAACATTGTGGC
>JBAMYA010049201.1:0-33564 GCA_037176975.1 Arrhamphus sclerolepis | reverse complement strand
TATATATATAGCCTTTACCTGGTCAGCCTCTGCAAGTATCCAGAGCAGAAAGCCGATGGCCGCGGGGTAGAGCATAGAGTTGGTGTAGAAACCCAGCCAGGCGAAATACATGCCAATCTTCACTCCAAAGTAGTCACAGATATCATCTTTAAAGCAGTTGACATTTAAAGCAATGTGAGGCTATGTCTTAGAATCATCATCTTTTAAACCTTTACAAATTGTACTTACAGGTGGACTGGATTCATCCATAATGCCAGTTTATCTCAATGAACATCAGTTCAGTTTTTTTATACTGCCCAGTCTTCTAATTACTTTCTCTAAATTTGAATATTTCCTACCAAGGGGCTGCCTTTCACATACAGCCTGGACCCATGACGTCATCAGCTGGTTGAGTATCCTCTGCTCATGAAGAGGAAACATCTGATGGATCACGCCACGAGCTACCAGCTCTGGAACTTAAGCAGATACACCATCAAGTTTACACATCTGGCGAGTATTGTGACACTCATGTAGCTCACTTTCAAAGGTCAAAATTGCAACTCAAGCTGGATGGAAGATGTCATGTAGCTGTACTTAAAACTTTAAAATGAATAATTACACAATTCAATGGGTAAAGGAGCTCATACTTTTCAAAGACTTTCTAAAGCAACGTTCCAGTGTTAAATCAACCCTCCTTCTATTATCAGATGTTAATAAATTGAAGGCCAAAACAACAGAGATACTTAAGCATCTTTTGTGGCAAAAGGCAGTTTTCAGTTAGAATAGAAGATATGTTTGTAGCATAATCTGTTAATGTTAATATAACTATCTTAAGTTGATCAACTATCAAATGTCAGAGATACTATCGTAGTTGATATAAAAATACGTTTATGAACTATATGTAGAACTATATGGAAATTTGCTCTTGTGAATCTGTTTATTGGAGCTCTTCCTCTTTGAATAAAATGTACAGATGAGCACCTGTACGCGTTTTGGCTTAACTTGCGCCTGAAACATGGACCCCAATATTTTGTACCACGAATTTCATGTATTTTGTGGGAATTTGAACAAATTTGTCAAAACTGACTGTGACTTTGAAGAAAGCATGACCGTTGCGTGAGTTGTCACACCTCTCCCGGCGGGCCGGCCAGCCCCGGTATTGTTTAACTGATATTCGCGGGTAAATCTACTCAACTGCCACAATGTCACTTTCGCAAGTACATTTTGTAGTTCAGATTAGCAAATTTTAAGACATTTTCAAAAGATTTGTTTGTCACAAACTTGCCAAGATGCACTGACACGCGTTCCCTTGGGAACAGGATGAAATAAACAACACAACCTTTTTGGAATAAAAGCAAAGCAGAACTGGCCAGAAATCAATTCCTTCTTGCGATATCATCGAGATAACAGCAACAATTTTTGAATACCAGTGATTACCAGCGAGATTTCCAAGTCTTCTGCAACTTATATGTATCTTGCTATTTTCCTGCGGGTACCACTCAACTCGCGGGTCAATGTCTTGGACCCCAACTTGCACAAGTTATCTACATTCACCTGTACTTTCATGGAACTAGATCAGCACTAAGATATTAATGACAGTTCTCTCCTCCTCAAACTTCAGGGTTGATTTAACGCTGGAATGTTTCTTTAAGATGACTTTAAAGATAAAGCAGAAGAGACAAGGAGATAATAGATATAGATGAGACTAGAAAGAGATTTAAAAAAAATACAACTATAGCATACTGATTGGCTGGCCCTCCAGGAAGTGGATGTTGTGAAGCACCTCCCCCTGCTTTGCCCGAAGGTTGTCCAGCCAATACTTAATGATGCTCTGACGCTCCTAAACGCATTTAAAGTTCCATGGAGAAAAATGTCATCACATGAATTGGAGAGAACTGGAAAAAATGATAAACTGCTGCTGCCAACATTCAACATAGCTGGCAACTTTGACTTCTAACCTGTGAGGTAAAAAAGCAGAGCTCGCTCTCAATGTTCTCATAGATGTTGTCCTCCTCACAGGAAAAGCGCCGCATCCCTCCACCAAACTGTGGTTTCACAGTTTTGTGCATGCCCATCTGCTCTGCCCCTCGCAGTAAACTGTTGGTGATAATATGAATAAACAGCAGGAATAAACTTATTAACATATTAAATGTAAATATATTAAATACACTGGAAAACTGACGCTACTAATTTTCAAAGGTGACCCTCAAAATGATTTCTAAACAGTGAAATTGCTTGTCTTTTCCCTTTTAAATGTATTAAATGTATTTCCTTTACATTAGAAACCCATATCAATGTGTTTATATTTCCTCTGTTATTTAGCTTCATTTACTTTACTACTTAGCTTAGTTTAGCAAGATTTTGCCTGGAGATAACATATATATCAATAATTAACATGCCTTGTTTGTTGAATCTTTGTTAAACTTTAATAATTAAATTCCCATGAGGAAATCAGCATTTTAACTATTCTTTTATTTCAATTCAGTTCAATTCAATTTTACAGCATGTATTGACAACGAATTAGTCTCTAGGCGCTTCTGAGAAACCCCGAGTATGTGCCAAAGCCCAAAGCCTAGTTTATACTTCTCCGACTATGTCAGTACCAAACAAGCAGAGCCCTTTGTGACGTTACAAACCCTCTCTGACCAGCTCTCTGACTGGTGATGCATGCCTGGCCATTTTTTTTAACTATCCATAAAAACGACCCCATGAATAGAGCAGGTCTGTTATTGGTCAGCTAACTACTCACTCCACCGCAGAAGGATAAGATCACAGTTGTTTGCTTTTTTGGAAAACTGTTAACACCCCCCCCACCCCCCCCCACCCCCCCACCCCCCAAAAAAAAATAAGGTCATGGTTTTACCACAGTAAACCATTAAAAATATCTATTTGGATCCTCAATATACATTACTGATGCAAATGTCATCATTAGGATGTCTCCAAAATGATCGTTATATGATTGATTTTCTGATTAAATTAATCTCGTATCAGCTTCATGAAGGAGAAGAGACAGAAAGTAACAAGAGGTATATTGAAGTAAAACTGCCCAACCAGGTTTAGTTCAGAGTTGGTTACTGCAACAGTCAGTTTCTGAAACTGGCTCAAATGAACCCTCTGGATCGGAGTTAAGTAACCTCACTTTCTGAAACGGACTCCAGGTCTGTGTGTCATGACCATTTATTTAACTCTATCTGTTTATTATTTATTTATCCCATAATGTTAATGCTCCTCGACCACAGACATCATGGGATAGTAGGCTGGTTTCTGGCAAAAATGCTGTGTCATCGATTGTCATGGTGATGAACTGCTTTGCAACACTCACCAAGCAACAAAAAAGTCTGAAAGGTCCACGTCTCCGTCAATACGACTGCGTGTTTAAGGACTGACAGAGTTGGAGAAGCATAACGAGGCCTCAAAAGCGGCAAGAGAAAACTTTCTCAGGTTTAATGTCTGAAAGTGCAAAAACTTGGAAGCAGTCTTAACAAAAACAAGGTTGTCGTCAAACAGACCTATATGGAAAAAGAAAAACAAGGAGCACGGAGTCTCTCGGTAGGGTAAGGGTTACAGCCAGGCCTAGGGGAGGGACTCGTTCAAGAGCATCTGGTAGCCAGGCCTTTACCAATGGGACCTGGCCAGGTAAAGCCCTAATCAGTGATGTGGGTCTGCTGCAGGAGGGGCCATAGGAGTTGGGTGCTGTGTGGGATGGGCAGTGGCCGAAGGCAGGGCCCTTGGAACACCGACCCTTGGTTACAGACTCTGGCTGTTGGGACATGAAATATAACCTCTCTGGTAGGGAAGGAACCTGAGCTTGTGCGTGAGGTTGAGGAGTACTGGGCTCGCCTGAATGCAGTTTGGGATCTGAAACCAATCTCCTCAAGAGGGTTTAGACCTTGTTCCAGTTATCCATGGTGAAAGGCGCTGAACTGGATTGGGCTTACTTATAGGCCCCCGGCTTGGGGCCTGCACGTTGGGTATTCCCCAGTGGACAAGAGGGTAGTTTCCCTGTGCCTTTGGGCTGGGGAACAGGCTCAGACTGTTGTCTGTGATGATGCACCAGTTCTGAGGACCCAGCCTTCTTGGAGTCCCTGGTGGGTGTGCTGGAAAGTGCTCCTAAAGGGGACCCCACTGCTCTGCTGGGGGACTTCCAATGCTCATGTGGGTAACAAGAGTGTAACCTGGAAGTTTGTGATTGGGAGGAACAGCTTCTCTGATCTGAATCCAAGCAGTGTTTTGTTGTTGGACCTCATTACTAGTCACAGTTTGTCCATAAAGAACACCATATTTGAGCAAAAGGGTGTCCATAAGTGTACTTGTGACCAGGACAGCTTGGGACACAGTTAGATGATCGACTTTACAGTTGTGCCAGTGGATATGTGGCCATGCGGAGGAGCGGAGCTGTCAACTGATCACTACCTGGTGGTGAGTTGGATCAGGTGGCAAGGATGCCGGTCAGACATCACAGACCCAAATGTCTGAAGAAACCAATCAGACAAACCTTTAACTCCCACCTCTGGCAGCGCTTTAACCACATCCGAGGGAGGTGGGGCATATTGAGTAGGAATAGGCCATGTTCCACACCTCCAGTGTAGAGGCAGCTGACTGAAGCTATGGCCACAAAGTCGTTGGTGCCTGTCGTAGCATGGATGAGAATCAGCACCTCTAAATCCAAAACCAGTGTCCTATGTCGGAAAAAAGTTGATTGGCCTCTCCAGGTTGGGAGTGGAGGAGTTCAAGTATCTCGGGGTCTTGAATGGAATGGAAGAATGGAATGGGAGATTGACAGGTGGATCAGTGCAGCATTTGCAGTAATGTGGGCTTTGTACTGATCTATTGTGGTGACGAGAGAGTTGAGCCAAAGGGCAAGACTCTATATTGACTGGTTAATCTTGGTTTCTACTATCACTTATGGTCATGAACTGTGTGGGTAGTGACCAAAAGAATGAGTTCACGAATACAAACGCCTGAAATTAGTTTCCTGCATCGGGTGACTGGACTCTCCCTTAGAGATATGGTGAGAAGTTCAGTCATCTGAGAGAGACTAAGGGTCAGGGTGTTACTGCTTCACATCAAGAGGAGCCAGCTGAGGTGTTTGGGCATCTGGTGAAGATGTTCCCTGGACACCTCCCTCAAGAGGTGTTCTGGGAATGTCCAACCAGAAGGAGGCCCCTGGGGCAGACCCAGGACATGCTACACAGATTATATGTTTCAGCTGGTCTGTAAACACCTCAGTATTCCCCCAGAAGAGCTGGAGGACATGGATGGGGTATAGGGAGGTCTGGGCTTCTCTGATAATGGATGATTGGAAGAAGCAATCTTAACAAAATCTAGGTTGTGCTCACTTGCTGACTGAAAAGAAAGGAAAAGACAGGGGATTTATCTACAACTTATAAAACAGTGGTGTAAAATCTAGAAATGGTCCGAACCAGTCCTTGCAAAGAGACCTACTTACGCACAAACAGAAAGTCTTACTTCTCAAAGGTCGTGGTGATGAAGAAGGCGTATGCCTGCGTGTGGTTATGTTGTCGAATCTGGATGCTGACTTGTGGGATTCCAATACGGATCTGATTAAGGAGCCACAGCAGAGTGTGGTCATCTATTGCATCTAAGAGAAATAAAAAAATTATTTCATTTGAGGTTCAGTGGCATCTTCATCAACATTAAAAATCAACATAAGCATTACATTATTGCAGATTTCTATATAATCATCTCTTTGTCTTCATTGACTTGAATTCCTTAATTCAGTTAAACTCAATTCATTTTATTTATATACACCTATTTAAAACAAGTCATCTCTAGACGCTTCCTTAAACTTACTGCTGCATGAACAGACCAAAGCACAACTGCTCTTCACAACCCTGAAGCAGGGAGGTGATGGAGAGAGTTAAAGGTCACTCCAATTAAGTTCCTGTCAATGTTCGAATGTGTGTCCTTTGATCTCTCTCCTGTAGGCTGTTTTTGCCTTTTAAAGCACGTACTTAAGCGTCTTTTGTGGAAACCTACTCTGGTTGCCAACATATAACCTTGGTCATGAGATATGTTACTCAGTGAGTAATTTAGATTTACTGGATTTTGGATTTTCTGCTATGATTATCAGATGAGAGGAGAAAATTAAGACTTGATCATTTAAAAGTTGAAATGAGAACAAATGTGTTTAATACTGCAGCAGGGGACAGGTCTGCAGAAGATGTCTCAACCTGGTATTTGGTAGTGGCGTAGTTAATAAAGTTGAGGCCCCATGCCAGATAGGGTTGGGTAGCTTTCTGCAAAGTTTAACTTGTATCAACAACTATTGTCTGTGACACCACAAACCAGATCCGGCCCTGAACTGGTGCTATCAATGCCAAATAACTATCATAACCCCCCACCTCAGACCACTGTATAAGGACGATTAGAGTGAGAAGGTGCGTCCTCATCCTTCATGTCGACCTGTGAACATGGTGTAGAGGTTGTCTTAACAGATGAATCTGAAGCAAATAAATATTTTAGTTTGCTCTGTCAGTTTAGGCCACGGCGTGACAGGGACCGTCCACGCACAGGCCTGGACATGGGACACTAATGCAAGTAAAGCTGTGTCTTCCATCCAACAAAACATTTAAAAGGTGAAGCAAAAATGGTTTAACATGAAGTTGGATGAAAACAACAAAAAACATATCTCTGCATCAACAAACCATCACTGCAGTGGTAGCGGAGATATCCCAAAGTAAATTCTCTACTGCAGACAACCTCTAGCCCTGATGAGGCATATAGTGTTCTCTACATCAGATATGGAGAGAACAATAATGCTCAGACATTTTATTTAGTTTGCAGTTTAAGCAAATACAGAGTGAATCAAAACAGTTTTGAGCTTGAGCAGAATATACGTTCTATAGAACTAGATCAATGTGACAGATCTATGGAATCGAAACCATGAATGCTTCCTCTCAGATACAGTAGTTTATCTGTATGGAAGAAAATCTCTACCATAATTCAAATTAAAAAGCATTTCTGTTAATGCTTTTTAATTTGAATTATGGTAGAGAATTGCTTCCATATATCTGACTTGTAGTTGTTGATTATTATGGACTGGAGATGGTGGTGACCTGGCAAAGTCCAGTCATTACGAAAGACCCTTTTTAATACATTTTCTGCACGTTTAACAAGGTTAATATTACCTTAGTTGATCCATCGGACCCTAATTCTTATCACTTAAGTAGAATGACATTGTTGAGCCTTGTCTAAGACTTGAAATAGCTATTTAATGTGACACCATCTACTTGCCCTGTAGGCTAATGTAAACAGCAATTATGTTGCGGACGTATATTATGTTTTAACTCAAAACTGCTTTGATAAGTTCTTTACTGTCTAGTAACAGATCTAGGATTGATTAACTCTGCCAGTGAATAATGGGTATCATGTTCAATGTTGACCAAAACTGCTTATGATTTTATTTAATTTTTTTCTGTAAAACAAACATCTCTACTGAAAAAAAGACAAATTAAAACATGTGACCTGCAGGTGAGTTTCCGTCTCTGATTATGCAGTAAATCTATTATTTCAACATCTCCCCGATGCCACTGATTTGTTTAACTTTATACATCCTTCATCGTAGCTTGGTATGAATTTCATGAGAAAATAACATTATGATTGTTAATCTGTAGCGTTTGTGTAAACCGTGCAGTTTTCCCTGCAGCTCTCATGGTGGAGATGGTGTCCTCAGATGACGCATGAGGTAAGCAGCCAGTGGCTTTAGCTCTCTGGTTCAGTTGATCAATCTATCGTGTCCTGATAGAGTCCCATTTTTCCAGCAGCATCATGTCAGGTCATTTTAGCAACTCATATTAAGATACCAAATGCATAGCGGCAGTTGATGGTTTCTCTGTGCTGCTTTAATTGTAGTATTTAACAATATAGTTGTGATCAACTGGGGAAAAACTCTCTCAGAGCATACTGTACCTGGAAATGTCATCAGGATATCACAGTTTTCCGTGGGAACCATCTTTAGCCAGGACTTGCGAGACATGATATAGTGCCGGGCAAGCAGAAGTCGTTTTCCAAACAATTTATCTAAAAAGAAAAAATATAACATGAAGATGAGTTTGACAGTAACTCTAAAAGAAAAAGACTGTATGTGTTCTTGAAAAGGACAGATGGTCATATTTTCCCATCATGAATATCACGACTGCAGAGGACTGCTTACTCGTTAGTATCACTCCACCACTCAGCATTGACATTACCGCTGTCCCTTCTTACTTTTCACTGACAGAAATGTCCGTTGTCCCAACGAAAGGCCATGGCTTAGTGTTAGTGCTCCTGTGAATTATTACTACGCAGGCACTGAAGTCATCATTTTTGCTGTCTTCTTTCACACATCAGCTCAGATTTGCTAACAATCTGTCTCATGCGGGCTGAATTGCTACAGCGACTGAGCAACCTTCTCACTGTTCACTGAAGTACACGGAGACGCTACTTCTGCATGTGTGTGAGATCAGTATTTAAAACGTGCAGCTGCATTATCAAATCCCTGCTTTTAGCTCAGGTTGTCCCTCTGAGAGCCATCTGTGCTGTTGTCATCTCTATGTCCTCTAGCCATTAACTTATACCTACCAACTATGTTGACAAACTAAGCAAACTCCATTTTTTTGGACTTAATATCAGGAAGTATTTTTTATTTTGATATGTTTTCAGAGTTCTTCAAAATATTATTTCTCTGGGTTTCAGTGGCATAATTACAGTTATGAAACATGACATATCATCCATCAAACATATAAATGTATTAGGCAATGCATATCTCTCTTTGAGTCAGTAGAAATCTTTCCATTTAAACGAGGATGTACTGGACCTCTTTCTATACTTGTCTTGATGTTAATCATACAAAACAGAAAACATGAATAGTTCAATAACCACTATCTAATTCTTTATAGAACAGGAATCGTGCCAGATATGCATGAAAGAGTAATCACTTCTACTGTTGTCACGCTAGTCTGATGGTCAACTGCTGGCTGTTTTATTTATTTATTTTTTAAGTAAGTGAACAATAGTCTATAGGCAGCTTTGGAATTTCAGTTTTCCGTAAAATTACAGATAAATCAGACGACAAAGTAAAACAGGGAACTTGTAGGTGATGTGGCAATCAGCAAAATGATTATTCATGTTCTGCAGTAAAATGATAAGATATTTGTGACGTAAATGTAAATAAGGGGAGAAAAATTATATTTTTTTAACACTACATCAGAAGTGGAAATGAAGCACTTCACCTGTAAACCGATAATGCTCTTCAATGCTGAGACTTTGTGACAGTGATACAGGGTTTGTATTTAATATTCTTTTGAATATCACATGAGTAATAGTCCAAAACAATAATTGGAGCGATATACTCAACATATAATGATAAAAATCACCTTTTACTAACAACATAACAGCAACCTAACACAGTCTTGTTCCTTTGTTCGGGGAGAAAATTCTCACGCAGCGAGCGGTTCAGATTTGCACATTACTGTAAGAGCACAGACCCAAATCAGTCTCCCCATCTTTAACAGTCAGAACATCACGTCATGCTGCATTTTTTTTGTAACTCAGCAGCAGGTAGCCCAACTTTAACAGTGATTTTGAACGAGGCACATCCTGTGGGGGAGGGGGGCTTAGAGGCCCCTTAAATCTGGCTGCTGTGAACACAGTTGCAAAGACATCTATGAAAATGGAGCTTTTGTACCACAGCATGTCACAGAAAGCTCAATAAGACCTCAGGGAATTGTTCCAACTCTGGGGGGGAGGTTCATTACAGTAGCATGAAGGTCAGACAATCACCTGTCTTTGTCAGAAAAACAGGAGCTTAAGCAAGTAAAGCAAGTTATTCATCAGATGAAAAGACATGCAAACAGCAGTGCAGCAAAGGTAACAACATAAACTCACTAAAGATGACTGCGCTAATAACAGAAGAAGACCTTTTATCTGCTTACTCACAACTATAGGTCTCTGTCAAGTCCTGGCTTGGGACAAAACGGTCACTGCCTTCAACACCTTGATTTATTTATTTAGTTAGTTAGTTAAAAATGCAGCTCAATCCCGCGGGACACGCATCTCATGTCTCCCGCAATGCACCTGTGGACAACAAAAAGCTGACTGCTGCCGGGCCTGTCTGAACCAGGATGTCCACTGTAGCCGAAGAGGGAGGCGAGCATCTAGTCAGCAGCCATCCTCAGATAATCTGCTCCACAATCCTGTAGTCATTCAGCCAATCTGGAAATCGGGTGCCTGCTCCATGTTGAGCACGCCGTGGCCTATAATCTCCAATATTCCCCCTCCTTTTTTTTAAAGTCTTTTTTACACATGAACACAGACACCGAGCTTCATTTGATCTCCAGAGCAGACAAACATTGAAACTAACCGAGCACCCCGGAGGGTGATGAGGACGCCTGCTGCCGCTGGTTGCTGGTCCTGTCCTGCTGCTGGCTCTCTGTCCTCTCTGTCCGCTCCTCTGCTGCGTCTCTGCCGACGTCTGCGCTGCCGCTCCTGCCTCCACCGTCCACGGCAGCGTTGGGATCAGCTCCTGAGAAGCTCGCCGCTTGCATGGTGCTGCAACAACAAATAAAAGCTCCAGGTGCTGAAGGAAGACCGCAGGATGTGCTGTTAGTGCATGGCCGTGGCGTGCAGGGAGGACCGAGCCCGACAACGGAGGAGGAGCGACATGATCACCGCGTCCACAAGTACGCGTACCAGTCGTGACTGGCTGACGACAGAGTTCGGGACTCCGGAGGTCTGCAGGACTGGAAACAGCATGTTATATACTGTGGATAAAAGGATAAATGATGGATACATTGTCACATGGCTCAAAGCCCCGTGACAATGCGATCTCGTCGGAGATAATGTGTATTTTAGACAGTAATCTCTCATTAGTCCAGAATACTGCTCAAGTGTTTCTTTCAGCTTTCAAGCACTAGTTCAATCACAAGGATGTACATCCAAGCCCATCGACCTCAAACATCTTCTCCATGTTAAACAGATCATCTTATTGAAGGGGCTGCAAATTTTTTTTTTTTTTTTTTTTTTTTTCAACTGATACCAGTGTTGATAGGGCTATCATTTCTGCAGACCAACCAGGTGAAAGTCTTATAGGTCTCTTAATATTATTGCAATATACATATATAACTTAGTTTTTTTATATACCTAACTATTTGCTTTTGCCTTTACCACTGTTTATGTGGTTTTAAAAGGTGTGTGCATACAAACATGAAGTCATAATACAAGGTTTTTCCATATAAAAGACAGCTGCAAAGCAAGCTAAAGGGCAATATGACAAAAATATGACAATATTTTTGTATGACAGCATGACATCATTTTCAAGCTCTCATGGCTTAGAAATCTAAGCGGTTGACATGGGATGGGAACTACCCTGTAATATTTCTTCATTTTCTACGTATTTAGCTTAATGTAGTGTATTTTTTTTGCTTATTAAAATTGGATCCTTTGTTCTTGATAACACTGAACGCTACGCCAGAGCAAGAGAGAAAACTCTCTTTTCTCTCTTCACGCCCAGAGTTTGGAGAGCAAATGTGATATGAGAAGAAGTTGACATCATGATGTTGGATTCTGGGTAATGGGCTCGTCTTTGCACCATGTTGTAAGGCTGTCCGTTTTCCCTTTCCTCTAAATTCATGTTTCTGCAGCAACAGATCATACAGATATTGAATAATTCCTCCTCTATGCAACATAGTTACATGGTTTTAATTTAATTAAATGAAGCATATAGCTCATTCCTGATGGTCAGTTGCCTTCTGTTATGGAACAGCAGTACATCTCTACAGACACAAGATGGAAGTAGTGGACAGTTTAATGCTTTCTTCTATCAGGGAATCAGTTGTTTTGAATGTGACATGGTTAATGGTGCTAGAAACTGCTGATCTACTGGGATTTTCACACCACAACCAACTCTAGGGTTTACAGAGAATGGTCCGAAAAAGAGATAATATCCAGTGAACCTGCGGACAGAACTGACTTGTTTATGTCAGAAGACAATGGGAAGAGTGGCTTTAGGTGATAGGAAGGTAAGAAAAACTCAAATAATCGCTTGTAACAGCCAAGGTATGCAGAATACCATACCTGAAGGCACAACATATTGAACTTGGACGCAGATGGGCTACGACAGCAGAAGGCCACACTGGTGGGACTCCAGTCAGCTAAGAACAGGAAATGGAGGCTGGCAAAGAGGAGGTGAAGGACATATTCACTCTCACTCAAACCTACGCACAAAAAAAGCAACATCTGCTGCAAGCCCAAAATGCATGTATAAGTTTCTTTAATAAGGTTTTGCCAGACTGTGGCACTAATAATATACCTGCAGACAGGAAATGGAGAGCAGAAGGGAATAGAGGCTGCAGTTCCCACAGGAAAAACATGAATCTCAATTTCAGCTGCAACATGCAGGTTCTGCCTTGTATCAACGGTTCAGGTGGTGGTGTGATGTCGGAGGATATTTTCTTTGCACTGTTATCCCATAATGCCCGCTGAGCCTTGTTTAAACGCCACAGCTTACCTGAGTGTTCTTGCTGACCATGTCCATCCCTTTATGATTGGTGTGGCCATCTTCTGATGACTAATTCACCAAGCCACAAAATATAAAAAGTATCAATCTGGTTCTGGAACATGACAATGAGTTTCACTGGACTCCAGTGATCTCCACAGTCACCAGATCTCAATCCAGCAGAGCACCTTTGGGGTGGTGGAACCGGAGATTCTCATCATAGGTGTGCATGTGACAAATGATGCTATTATGTCCATATGGACCAAGATCTCTGAGGAATCTATGCCACCAAGAATAAAGGCAGTTTCAAAAGAAAAAAATGGGCCAACCAGGTACTAGCAAAGTGTATTTAATAAAGTGGTCTGTGAGTGGTCCTTACAGGAGGGTGATAGAGTCATGATGACTCTTCAAAAGTACTCTCATCACTGACCTTTGAAATGGGTTTGGTACTTTTCATAGCATTTGCATGGTTTTTACTATGCTGACTATTTCATTTAAAAATGTTAGGCCCTTCTGCAGTCTTTTGTATGTAAGGAGCATATTTAAAAAGCTCAATGTACAGTTGTGAATATTAGGTTAAATTGCCAATAGATCACCCGTAAATCCAATACACTGAAAGTCTGTAAGACGGTGGATGTGATTAGCATACACAGCTCAAAGCTGCATACTGAGATGTACTGGTTATCTGTCCAGGGTGTACCCCAGATGTTTGAGCCCAAAACAGCATGAAAAGCCTCCAGCTGAACCCTGTGACCCTGAATAAATAGTTATAGATACAGAACTGCATGTTATTCTTGTCTGCAGTTAATTTATTCATATGGTGACATTAGTGTTTAACTGCTGAACTCTGATGAGAAACGAAATTCCTGTTGGCTCGGTTAGAGTTAGGTTAAGATAAAACTTTACAGTATTACAACCACTTGAGCTCTGTTTGTGTGTGTCTGACACGTGTGATTTGCAAGGCTCTTCGTGGTACTGCAGCAAAACCGAGAAGAGCTGCAGTACATTATTTAACTGGTTAACATGTTGTGTACGTCCTTAAAACTGCATGCATGGACTCTAGCTGCGTAAATGCACATTATATAAGGCCACACCATTCATGTCTAAGGAAAACAGAACAGGCTGGACAGCAATGTGTTGTTGAAGAAAGTCTGGCAGATAGGAAACGCAATTAGAGGCCGCAGCAAAGTGGTAACACTAGCAGCCACCAACAACAGACCACAGTACTGAAACCCCAGATTAGGAAGGAGGTCATAAGCATAACCACCAGTTTCCTGTCTAAGGAAGAGGAGGAAGGTGGTCTGGACAATGGCCCCAACTCTTCATCAGCGATCTTCACAAAGGTGCTGAGGGGTCAAGGTACCCAAGTCATGTGTTGAAGTAATTTACCCCAGAGCTGAGCATGCTCTGAGAGATCGTGCTTTCAGTGGCAGGTATGCACTAGAAGGAAACATTACAGCGTGAGAGATACATTACTGATGTGCTGACAGATGGCCGTTTATAGATCATCTAAAAGTTCATTTGATTGGGCGCAGTTTTAGCTGAATACGTTGACTTTTCTGTCCAGAGAAAGAGGCACGTTTTACGGGACTGAAAGTGTAACTATTACAGTATAACAAGCCACTTTGTGTGTGTGAGGCCTCCTTTTAGTGACACAGCTCAGTTTGACTATTGCGTTCAGCTGCTGCTTTTCTCCTCCACTGCTCTACTTTGTCGTTTAAACTCTGTCATCTCACCCGAGCAGCCTCGTGCAAAGTAAACAGCTTAACTGAAATTCCTATTCCCAGACGTTTGTGCCAAAGTTTTCATTTACTCTTAGAATTTGGGTATCAGGCCTTAATGTGACTTTAAAACCACAGCTTTGAAAAGATAAAAAGCTTACTTATTTTTACAATGTTTACTTTAGTTTGATATAATTGCATGTGTTATAATAGTTTGTCTCTGAACTACTTAATAAATTTAAGATAAATACAACATACTGCTAAATTTCTGTGAAAAAGAGCTAAAGATGAATAAAGTTAGTTTTTGAACGTTGTAGCTGGAAACCAGAACTCTGTTCTTTCTCTCTTTCAACCAGTTATTGTCATTAACAACTGCGTCAGCTTAAGCAGCGGTGAAGTGTGTCATATGTGCACAGGAAATGGAAAATAAAAAGTTTTAACACATCTTTGTTTCTGTTTAATAAAGTGAGTCCCAGAAGCATCCAACCCAGTGACCTTTCCAATCCTCCCAGCTACTTCTGCAGTGAGCTGCACATCCTAAATGTGAACAAACACTTGATGTGAAACAAAGGATATCCTTTAGATGGGGAAGGAATTGTCCCATCACTGAAGTGCTGTATCCATTAACTGGCACCAGAACGTTTGGTTGTGACATTTATTCCATGTTCCCATCTCAGCACAGCACAAGGAACAGGATGTTTGTCTGTTCTCATCGTGCATTTTTTATTCATTTTTGCTTTCTTTTTTTTTTTTTAAACTTTTACTTCTTTTTAACATAAAATCCTTTTTGATGTGATCATTTTTTTCTCCATGTGGTTCATTTGCATCTGGAATTATACACTCCTACAAGTAGTAGTAGTGGTAGTAATAACGATAACGAGTTTTGATGATGTAAAAGAATATTCTGTCCGTATTTAAAAATATGTTTGAAAACTGGAATATTTATTTCTATACACAATCAAACACTATATATATATGTATGTACTGTACATATAGAACATGCATTATGACTGAATTTATTTATTTTTATTTTTTTTCAAATATCTGACTCCTATTCATATATTTTGGACTCCTGACATCTTTGTTCTCTGCAGAGAAGAAATGTCCCAGTTGCATATTTACAAGAGTTTTTCCCTCTTCTGTCTCGGCTGGTTTGATAGGTTGGCAGGTAAACATAAACATTAGAAAGGGATTGCCAGAAAATCATGGGGGGGAGTCACTTGTGGACAATTAAGAGACACAATAGGTGACGCACGCAGGGACAAACAGTTACTTCCAGGTCTGAGTAGGGCAATATTTTAAATAGAGTTGTTTATAAAGAACGTGGAGAGGCAGGTACAATAGATGTGTTTATATTTAAAGAAAGGTTTTATTTGAGTACTTTTACACACTGTTAATATACAATTTGTTGATTTATTCATGATTAATAGCTCATGATTACAATTTTAGCAAAAAATAAAAGTAAAACAACACTTCAGTCAGACAGAGCAGGAGTTGTTAAAAAATACTTTCATACATGCTTTTTGGAGGCTCAACTGTTAAAATGACAGCATATGATATAGTACATTTATTGACAGATAATATATCAACATGAGAGGCTTGTATTTAGATTTGGAAGAGAAGTATCGCAGTACGTGGAACATGAATGAGTCTCGCTCCCCTTTTCTAATGATGCTGGATTAACCCAAGACCCTGGAAAGCTCTGGCCTCTCCCTGCAGAAGGAGGAAAGAAGGAAAAAAAGAAATTATTATATAATTATTTTTTGATGAGCCTTGCTTCCGTAGCTTCAGCAAACCACAGGAACAGACCAAAATCAATGAATCAATATACTGATACTACGAACAAATCCAGTTCAGATAAGCCAATCCAAGAATCCCAGTTAAACAGATTCAGTTCAATTCAACTCATTTATATAGATAGCCACGTTCAGACTAATGCATTTCTTTTCTTATTGCTTTTCTTGGCAATAACACATTATGAAAATACTGCCCCTTTGTAATCTTACTCACCTTGCACTATTAAAATTGCAACATTTGATAAAACTCAATATTTTAAAACCTATAAGGATGCTTGTACTCACTGCTGGCTGGAGGGGTTGACCATGCGTTGCAGTTCTCTGATGTGCTGACTGGCACTACCTGTTAGTTAAACATGGTGGGGAAAAGGAGGGCTTAGGATTTCTCCTAAATCACAGAAAATGTCTAGACGTTACTAATTCTTTAAAGTATTAAAAATATCAGTTTCAGTTTGATCTCAATTGATCTCAATTTGAATAAAAGGAGACGGTTACATGTACACGTACACACTTAATTAATAAAGTCATACTGGACTGAACTGAGTTGACCTGCATGAGAACATGCTGGTCCGTATATTTTCATTCTTACCTGAGCCACCTCCCAGCCCACTTGTCCTTCCTCCAAGAGACAGTCCATTTCCACCGTAACTGCTTGGTTTTTGCGGTTGTGTGTTGCTACTGCTCCCTAGCCCTAACCAACTGAGTCCAGAGCTAGCTGACCCACTTCTGCTTGAGGACCCACTTGAAGCACTTGAGCTAGATGACCCAATCCCAAAGCCAGATGTTTTCCCATTTGTTGTTGGCTTATTTGAGCCTATCCCACTTGAACCCAAGTTTGTATTTAATCCCGTTGACCCTATGCCTGTAGGATCCCTTCCAAGCACTCCTGACTTGGTTGAGCCTGTTCCAGCTGAGCTATGGCCTGAACTTGACCCTGCTGACCCGGAGCTTGAAAAACCACCGCCACTTGATCCTGGCTTATTGATTCCTAACCCAGTTCTGCTTAGGCTTGAACTTGACCCGGATGGTGAGTAGGATGAACTTGAGCCTGTTCCAGTTGATGCAGGCTTATTGAATCCCGAACCAGTGTTGCCTAGGCTTGACCCAGATGGTGAGTAGGATGAACTCGAAGAACCTGTTCCAGTTGATGCAGGCTTATTGAATCCCGAACCAGTGTTGCCTAGGCTTGACCCGAATGGTGAGTAGGATGAACTCGAAGAGCCTGTTCCAGCTGATGCAGGCTTATTGAATGCTGAACCAATGCCAAAGTTGGGACCTAGCCCACCTGAGACTGGCTTTCCGAACTGATTGAAATTTGAATTGCCAGTAGGCAAAGAGCTTGATCTACCACCACCAGGAGAGTTCCATCCAGGCTGGTTTGGTATGTTCGTCCGAGAGAACATCCCAGTTTGTCCTGTCTGAAGTGAAAAGAGAGCAGTATTGAAGTGGAGCATCCAGTCTTATCAAAGATAAATGTTAAACTTAAGTATTACTCAATCTTAAACCCAATCCATTAAAATAAATAAATAAATGAATTGAACAGACACAAAACGTGATTATACTCAGTAACAATTTCTTATTCCAGACCCCATACTCTGCACTTGAATAAAAACTGGCGAGCTTCAAATTTTGGTCTCAACTTTGTTCACTTAACAGAACAGGCAGGAACGTTTGACGAGTTTCACCCCGCTGCCCTGTTGTTCTTCACCGGCCGTCATTTCCTTCTCTCCCCATCGCCCTCTGCACCTTTTGATGGATCAGGTCCAACTAACAGTCAGATTGCTTTATTCAAATTCTTCTTATCAGTGACCCGGTTATCTCAGGGAGAGATATATTGGCTTTGCGTTTAAGAAAAACGAATTGTGAAAGTTTCCATGAATTCTGCACAAACATTTACAGAGAAATAAATGTAATTACATGAGGAGTAACTAAATGCTCAAATTTATAATTTATTTTAGTAGAAGTTTTTTTTTGCATGTAATACATTCTGTTGCATTCAGCAGTTATTTTTGGGAGTTCACACTGATGTGATTTAGTGTTTTCCACTTTCAATGACTCGTAATGGCATATAGCCTGATTTGCCATAACCTTTAAATCACTGAATCTTGTTAATTTAATTGAAACAAACATGATCACATTCATTTAAACTCTCTTTTCAGATTCCTCAGTCCACATTTTCAGAAACATTGGAGATAATGAAATTGTGGTCCTGAAATTGTTATAACACCACAAGAGTAAAAATTCAACATGTTGGACCTGGAAAACCTCCATCCTGGCATTGATGTTGCTTGAACACTTACAACCAATCTAAACATCCTACATTGCTTCCCCCAACAGTCCAAAGAGTCTGATGACAAGGCCTCCCTTTAGACCAATCTGATGGCATCACTGGCAAGCAAACCCAGTTTGCAGAGACCCCCACCCAAAAAGCCCAGTGGTCCCAGAGGTTTGATGCACCAAGATGTCTTGTCCAATCAGTGTCATTTTGGTAACAAAGAGAGACCAGATCAGCATCAGGTGGGTGGTAATTAAAGGTGATCAGTGTATTTTATGTGGAATAACAAATGTTTAAACTCTAAATTGAATGGTTAAGTTTTTTTCTTACCTTCAACATGCATGACATGTTGAGCTGCCGGACTTGCTCTGTGAGGTGGTCAATCTCTTTGCTCTTATGTTTGACACTGTATTCCAGGACTTCTATCTCTCCATTCAGCTTTATCTTGTCTACCAGTAGTTTCTCTTTGTCGTCATCGTGTTTCCGCTGAAGATCATCTCTCTCCTGTTTGTTCTGCTTGACGACACGGATGTGATTTTGGCTGCAGCGGCGGTAGTCCTCAGACAGCAGTGTGTTTTCTGCCTTCAAGTGGTTGTTCTCAGCTTGGATGTTTGACACCTGATCTCCAACGCTGTTAAGGTAGCCCTGGAGCTTGTCCTCCACTTCTCGGGACAAGCTGGTGCAGTTGTAATGGATCTGTTCCAGATGTTCTCTTTGTTTTGGACAAGTGAGCTGAAAGGCAATGTGTCTTGGGAAAAGAGACTCAATCTTCTCAAGGAAGGCTCTAGAGACATTGGTAACAGAGCTCAGGGAGTGATGAAACTCATCTTTTGCTCTTGCCCTGTAGCTCTGTAACTCCATTTGTAGTATGGATTTGTTTCTCCTCAGATGGATGGCCTCCAAGCCAAAGTTGTCTCTCTCTTTGATAAGCTGGTCCATTTCCATCCTCATCAACTTTGTTGTTTGGGTGAAGTTGGACCTCACAAACTCTAACTTGGCATTCTCTTGCTCAAGATGCCCACAATCACAGTTGCGGTTGGCAGGAATTTGTGAAACTTTAAAATGATCAAAAAAGGGAAAAGGTTCATGAAAACAATTGCATGCAAATTTAATACAGAATAACAGAAATGTTTTTGAGAGAGATAATATGTTAAATACTTACACATGCGTGTTTGAGGGTTATTTCTGGACCCACAAGACATCACCTCTATGGTGCACTGTTGCTGTTTGTTAGAGAAAGAAAAGTTATTAGTATTTCAGTTCCACGTGTTTTTATTTGTTCTAGATCAACTGTGAATTGTAGGAAAGCAGGAAGAAGAATCTATTCACATTTTACTTTTAAGAATACTGTGACATCCAGGTTCAGATGTAGTGCAAGATATTATTATTATTATTGTTGTTAACAAATGTAACTTTGCTTCTTACTATTCTCCTCTCAAAGTCTTGAATTAAACCGATCGATATGTTGGAGAGGTAGCGCAGCCTGGCCAGGTCCCAGTCATTACGAGCCTTTTCAGTGACGGTGACGTTGAGTTTGTTGGTCAGGTTTTGCCTCTGCTGCCTGAGGGCAACATTTTCTATGGAGAGCCGGCTGAAGCTCTCCTCCAGGTCCTGGATCCGTGTGGCAGATGCAGAGTCTTGTGTCTTACCATAGACCAGGAAGAGCACAAGGCTCACTATGATAAGAGACTGGATGAGCGACGAGAAGAAGAAGATGATGCGCATGTAGTAGCCGCAACTCTTGCCCTTTGAGCGGTGCTGCATCTTTTTTCGGGCCTCTGGGCTGAACTTGTTGACCTGGGAGTAGCCACTGCTGTACATGACTGCAGATGGAGTCGTCAAAGACAGGGCGTATCGTAAAAAAAATCCAAGGTTTGCAAGTATTTTGATCTGTCAGTCACATTTATCTCACTTTATCCATAAATCAGAGAGCAAACTTTAACACCTTGCAGATCAAATGACCAGTTAAAAGAGATGAATAATTTCAGACCAGCCAGCAGATTCCACAGTCCATTTCTTGGGAAACTTTTGCTCCTTTGTCTATAAAAACCTGTCACGCTGCAGGTCAGACATTTCCTCGCTGAGAACCTGAGAATTGATTGTGGATTGGGTATAAACACAGGGAGGAATTTATAAACTTTTCTGCCCCAACATTTCCTTCGGTGGGAAGTGGTCGTGGTTTCGAGTCTCCTCCCTCTCGGTGCAGAGTGTGTCAGCACACACTCAGCAAGCACACGCACTCGGACAAACGTTGGAGGAATCACACCAAAGCCAAAAGTATAACATGCAAAACATTAAACACAATATTTCATGAAACATAAAGAGCAAAACATCAAAATGACTAACAACATGAAGCACAAGAAGAGCTCAGACCTTTTTTGTTGCATGGGATGTTTTGTTACAGCATTTTTCCACAATTTTCTTGTGTTTTCTGTTTGTTGTTTTTTTTGTTTTTTTACGACTCCTGGGTTTTTCAGTCCTAGTTTCAGCAACTATTTTGTCATGTTCTGTAAAATGTTATCCTCTTTTTTTTGTCTTATGTTTCACCATTCTTGTTGTGTTTTGAGCCTCTCTGCAGATTACGTCTTACACGTATGATCCAGCACTGCGAGCATCTGACACTGACCAGACACCAAAGTGTCAATGCGAGATAACTGTCTTCGTTGGACAAAAAGATATTGACAGCCCTTTCAGTTTTCTTTCGCAGGCAGCCACAGGCCATGAAAGCAGCACCGGAGTGGTGTGTAGATTTTCCATAAAGCTGTCAAAAAAATTTTATGGGATCATGAACAGGGTTTTCCGCACCACAACATGAGAGAGACAATGGCTTGTGTTGTTCTTCTGGAACGCTCATTCAGGGGCTCTTTGATGCTGTGAGTCTCTTTCCAACATAATGACGTCAAGAAGCTTCCCTCTGTGTCCTCAGATGGGCACAGACACTCGATCTAAAATAAATTGTAATTGTCTGACAGAAGCAGTCGCCACTTTTCCTGCCGCGTATTGTTGACATGTCAGGCCCCATTCTGAGAGGAAGCAGCAATTCATGGAGGAACTGCTGCGGGCCGAAGCTTCAGAAACCTTTTGGATAAGATCAGTGACGAAAAGTACCAACAGGATTAGAGAAAAATGCTTATTTATTTATCAGTTTATGGATTTGTTGAGGGTGGAGGCAGGGCCAGAATGACAGCTGTCATACAGAAATAGCAAAATTAAATCAGTTTGCTAATGACTAGCATCATTTACAGTCAGGCCTAACCATGAACAGAACTTTTAGTTAAATCTAAAGTAAAAACCTAAATCATATGGTGACAACACTATGAGACATAAGTCAGAGCTTTAATGGTTTTGCATATTAACAGAAGGATTTTAAATTACTTCAGAGAAGTTATAAAAGCAGAAATCTGAACTTTGTTGGTGGCGCCTAGAAACGCTCATAAGTCAAAATCATGTCCAACGTAAAGAGCATCCAGCGATCCGCTAATCATCTGATTCGCTTAGAATGTTGCCGTATTCAAAGCACATAGAGTGAAATTATCACTCAAAACAGCTTATAATCTAAATAATTGCTTGTGCTCTTTGAACTTAATGGAATGGTAATCTAATGAGCTCAAAACATTAAATGGATAAGACTGATATTAGTAATATCTGGTCTGTGTCTCTGTTATTGTCAGCTATTAGCAGACAGTTGCAGATTAAAGTAAATAATGAAAATGTGAAGACAGCTGTCCATGTAAACAAGTGTGTCAAACATATACAGTGTCCCTTCATCCTTTTAGCAAACATCAGTCTACTGAAATAAACTGTCCTTCCTTACAAAGGCTGCTAATATTTTAATGCAGCAGACCTTTCTCCATTTTATCCTCGTGTTCCCTTTTGTTCTCTTTTCAGAGACTGGTAGACAGTGAGAGGCCTTTTTCTCAGCCTCACTGAAAAAAAACATATTCTTATTTTCATGTTTTACCAGTAAATATTGTGTAGTGGTAACCCCACATAAAGCTTGTTTCTCCAATATTATAAAAGTCTTTTTCGGCTGAGTGGCATTGCTCAGATTTGAAGGAAAGTCATTTTCATCCCAGTTTTCATGATATTTTCTTTTTAAAGTCACAGTTGTGCAGTGAAACAAGAAGTATATCTGCTCTGAGTTAATAGCTTCTTCTTTAGTGGAGAATTTACTGTGCAGACGTTGCAACAGGTGTGGGAGAATTACTCAGTGAGGCTTCCTTCTTTAAGTTCATTTACATAACTTGTGTAAGACAAAAGGTCAGTGGTTCCTCAGCCCAGGCTAGAACCTCCCACGATGCAAAATTAGAGACGTCTGAGAAGTGCTGTTTCTGGAACGTGTGTGTGTTTTTAATTTCAAGTTTCAAAGTAAAAAAACAACAACAAACAGCTAATGAATTATATGATTCTAACACTACTCTACTGAACTGAGTCGATTCCGAGTCAAGTCCTCTATTGAACCGAGTAAAGTATGAGTCGAGTCCTCTATTCAACTGAGCCAAGTCCAAGCCAAGTCATTCTTTGAACTGAGTCAAATCCAAATCAAGTCCTCTACTGAACCAAGTCAAGTCTGAGTTGAGTCCTCTATTAAACTGAGTCAAATCCAAGTCTAGTCCTTTATTCAACCAAGTGAGGAGGAGTCGAGTCCTCTATTGATCTGAGTGAAGTCTGAATCGAGCCCTCTATTAAACTGAGTCAAGTCCTAGTCGAGTCCTCTATTGAACTGAGTAAGTCTGAGTCAAGTCCTCTATTAAACTGATTCAAATCAAAGTCAAGTCCTCTATTGAACCAACTGAAATCTGAATTGAGTCCTCTACTGAACCGAGTGAAGTCTGGGTCGAGTCTTCTATTAAACTGAGTCAAATCCAAGTCTAGTCCTCTATTGAACCGAGTCATGTCTCAGTTGAGTCCTCTATTGAACTGAGTGAAATCCAAGTGTCGAGTCCAGCTCAAATGTCTTTAAAACACATTTGATTAATAAATAATAATAATAATAACAATAATAATAATAATAATAATAATAATAATAATCACATTTAAGTACATTTTTAGCAATGCTTCGTCGCTTTCGTCATTACTGTGTGCAAAAAATAAAATATTCAGTTACTGTAGGGAAAACTCGCTGAATTCCGTTTCGTTACGGAAGCCGTTGCTTAGTAACGGGAATACGTCTCGCGGCAATAGGAATGTGAAAAGGCGGCGTACTCAAAGAGTTTAAGGTAGGCTACTGAGCTAAAAGATAGACTGCCTGTTTGTGTGTTTTTCTACTTCCTGTTTTAAAGAGTGAACTAAAATACCAGTTTAAGTATTGATTTAAATTATGAACAGAATTAAAGGTTATGGCGGCGCTATCACTTTTACGTATAGAAGACTAACCTGTCAACGCGTTCTGGCTACAGAACGTTAGCTAACTTTGACGTTAGAAACGACTCTGTCGGCAATATGACCGATTAGTTATCAGAGTTTTTGTTGCAAATGGTCAGCTAAATTAAAATGACAAAGTTTGCATTTCAAGCACTGAATTGTATGTTATGTTTGACTCCCACCTGTCTATCCAGCATGATGTTCTACACTCAGTTATTTACGTCCAAACGGGGCACTTTGGCCAAAATTTGGCTGGCGGCACATTGGGAGAGAAAGCTCACCAAAACCCATGTGTTTGAGTGCAATTTGGAAACAACCGTCAAAGACATCATTTCTCCGAAGGTACACCTTTTGGAAATGCAACACGAGTCTTCATCTTATTTGATTACTCACGGCCAAGATCTGAATGTGTGATCTTTGCAGATGAAAATTGGTCTGCGGACCTCTGGCCACCTGCTGCTTGGTGTGGTCAGAATCTACTCCAGGAAAGCAAAGTATCTCCTTGCAGACTGTGGTGAAGCCCTGATCAGAATTAAAATAGCATTCAGGCCAGGTCATTCAGTAGCTTTTGTTTCTTTTACATACATTAAGTCTCAAATGTTTGCATTTACACTGAATTGACTTCAATGTTAATTTTGTCAGAGTAAAGGTGGGGATTTAACAGTTAAGACAGCTAAATACCTTAAAACACAACAGGTAAGACATCAAACACTTAATGTACACATTTTCCTTAGTTTACTGTATATTGCATCTTCTTCAAAACACCCTTTATCTACAGAAATTTTGCAAAATTGTCATGCAGATAGCTTTTTTGTTGTTATACAATGCCTGTAATTTCTGCCATCTTTCTTTTTCATCTCTTCTAAAGCAGTACCTTCATGGTTTGAATAGCTTGTTTCTCTTCTAATCATTTTTCATTCAAAACACAGTATGTATATAATACTTGTGTTATTTGCGTTCTTCCAGGTCAGACCGATCTGCCTGCAGAGGGGCTCGAGGCAACAGCAAAAGCAATTACCTTAATTGAAGATTTCACTGCCTTTGATTTTGAGCTGCCAAACCCAAGGTACCATTTTCACATCTTCTCCAGCACATCCCAACCTGTCATTTATAATCTTGTCAGTTTATGTCACAATTAAATGAGAGCTAAGTAAATGAAAAATCATCTATTTTCAATCAGCTAGATGTTTCTGAAGCGCTGATCCCAAGTTA
Source organism: Arrhamphus sclerolepis (assembly GCA_037176975.1). Classification (NCBI taxonomy): domain Eukaryota; kingdom Metazoa; phylum Chordata; class Actinopteri; order Beloniformes; family Hemiramphidae; genus Arrhamphus; species Arrhamphus sclerolepis. Next base: position 8,721 of record JBAMYA010049201.1, on the reverse strand, counting down.
AACGTTAACATCTAATGAAAAAAACATTCTGTTTGTGCCCACACTGTGTTGCCCTCATGTGGGAACAACAGCAACATAGATGTTGTGGATCATTTTTCACTAAATCAGTGTCGATCAGAGGAAATCACTCTGAAAGAGGATTTTGGAAGAGGCTTTCTGAACTTTGCTGACTTTGGTGAGAAGCTGATTTATTTTATTTTTTAAATTTAATTATACTTCTTGACTTACTGTCATTAATTTCCTCTTGCTTTGTGGCCACACTTACTTTTTATGTGGTTTTGTTAATCTGAATTGGTTAATTTCTTAAGTAGTTTGTTTCTTCAGAAGCTTACATCTGGAAGTGGCTATTATTTTTCTATTACTTCCATATCTATTTGTATCTTTCTTTCAATGAACAGGAGATGAATCACTGGGAAACGCGAATACACTGCTGTATGGGAGCTTTGAGAGCTTTGCACAACATGAAGATGCTTTTGGGGATGAGAATAGAGGATTCGACATTCTTGGTAGTCTGTGTGAATTGATTAGGATACATTATTAGTATATATTGTTTGTATTAATTGAAAAATATGAAAACTTTGATTTATTTGCTGAAACAAATCCAAATGACCTTTAGTCCTTTCTGCAATAGGTCCCCCAAATCTGGCATGCCATATCTTAAGTGTCAGAAAAGGATCTCAAAGGCTCCAAAATGAGCCAGGGGATTCAGTCCTCTGTGATTCAGTGATGTCTGTCAGCTAGAATCCATCATGTTTTCCAGAAAGTTCCATTCCAGTTCAGTCACTGATTATGTTCTCCTGCCAGATGTTTGCTATAATTGAGCCTGCTGCTCTGAGCCAGTTATTGCTTGTTTGAGTGAAATGTTACAGCTCATACTGCAATCTCGTATGAAACTATTCTGCCCCACTTTCCTGCTGGTGCCTTTTTTTTTTCCTTACTCCAAGCAGTGCTCTGCTTATAAACTATGTATTTTACTTCATGAATTGGCTGGTATTTCTCAAATGTAAGAGCAAGTTTAGCCTCTGTGGTCTCGATCCTCAGTTCTTTTGAAAGACTTGCTTATGACAGTCCATGAACACATGTATGAACTTCATCCTTTTAGAGATCAGTCGTTTGAATTGAGACACTAAGAATAAATGGCATCTGAGACAGCATGGCCCGCCTGCCTTTCAGTTTTTAATAACCAGTGAACACAACTCTCATAACTCACTAAATTCATTTTTGAGCCATCTGAAATCCCATTTCTCTGGAGATCCAAGCACTAATGCTGCCATTTCTGAACCTTTTCTCTTATTTTGGTGGGAGTTGTGCTTTTGCTGTTTTTCATGAAAAATAAAAGTGATGTTTTATTCTTTTTAACACTTTGACATTAGACTTTCTGAACGACACCAATGATTACAGTGAGCGCACAGACTTCGTCCTAGAAGTACCACAAAATGAAGATCAAGAGAGTTCGACACTGAGCAGTCATCATCAAATAGGTGAAAATATTTTCACATTGCATTAATTATGTAATCTTTTTTTTTCACCTCCATTTTGATAGATGGTTAATGTTGATAGTTTTCCTTAATTATATACGTTTTCCAGGTGGCAGCAGTAGGGATCCTATGGAGGCAGAGACCCCTGCTCTTAATGAAACCACCCTTGTTCCTAATGCGGAGGTTGCCTTTGCCCTAGAACCTGTGGCGATAACTCGTAGGCACAAAAAACTCAACCTGGGGGCCTCTAACTGCTTACTGTTTATATGCATTTACAAAGTCAATATTGTCATGCCAAGAGGCAAAGAAGTCCTTTCTATGTTATACACATAACATCTGGCGAAAGAAAAACTTTCTCATATGACCATCTGCTGTTTTTTTTTTTTAGCAAACTCAGAAAAGAAGCTGGGTAAGAGGAAACGCAAGTTAATAGTAGACCAGGCCAAAGAGCTGAGCAACAAATGCATCAGGGAGCAGCTTTCCGACTATTCAGATCTGGTTGCTCCTTTGGACATGGCCCCACCAACCGTGCAGCTCATGCAGTGGAAAGAGACTGGAGCTGCAGAAAGGCTCTTTTCACAGCCATCTTCTGCTGTAGTAAATCCGCAGATAAAAGAGGTAAAAGGCAGCTTCTTTGTCAGCAGTTTATTTGAATATTATTCAGGCACATAATCTGCATACCGAACACTGAAAGACTACTTTCAATTGTAATACTGAATCCAATGCTGCCTTTGCAGATCTTTGCCAAAAGTATCTTCCAGGTGAAATATTTTAGTGTGAGAGAGGAAGTTGAGGAGATGCGCCAAGAGAGACAGGAAGGTAAGAACTTTATAATGTCTATTAACTTTAACCTTCTCATCAGTTGTATCTCATTAAATGTATCAATTTGTTCTGCTTTCCCTGCACTGTTCTGTCACTTTTTAAATCACAGCTCCGAGAGACCTCAGTAACCTCGCCAGAGATGTCAGTGGCATAGATTTATCGGTCAGTTCTGAAAAAACACACATTGAGCTGACAGCCATGGACGACATGAATGACAACATTAACACTTGTTCAGAAGTTGCACAAGTAAGTATTAGCATGCCAAGTTGATAGGAGGTTTCAGTTTGGGGGGGGGGACCTCTGCTGTCGGTTATTTCCAGGTCTTTAATCTGTGGTGTGTGTTTATCAGGATGAGACCAGGTCAGAGGTCAGTCATCCAGATCTGCCATCAGAGGACTCAATGTTTGTCCATCCGTCTTACTTGGAGGCAGAAAGTCAGTTAACTTCCCTCCACACTCAGGTGATTCTCAGCATCACAAAGAGAGGCTTTTTGGCTTCAAATCTGAATCTGAAATAATAATGAAGGATTGTCTAAAAGTAGCTGATATAGTAGGCAATCTGTAGTCTATCAGTACTGAACAGATGGCAGGTGTTTATTCTCTTTTCTGCCATGGCAATATGCCCTGCATCACTGATTGAATGTGGTACTGTTCCCACCTTCAGTCTATGCTGGACAGCCAGGATTTTGAGGAGCGAAGGATTGCCAGGCGAGCACAGAAGCTTCATAATGCTCTGAAAGTAAGATTCTAAAAATAAATAGTTGGATATTGAAATCACAGAAGCACCATCCATGGCCTATTATCTTTGTGACATCAGAACAAAGTGATTGTCAGAACTGTGGCCTCCTTCCTGCATTTAACATTTACAAATATGCAATCATGGATATTTCATGGTGAGCATGATCAGGGATGATATTTGGAAATGTCAGTTGTCTGTGTGTGTTTCCACAGCAGAACCACAGCAGCAGTGACCCCAGATTCAGTCTGAAGGCACTCTGTGAAGGAAGCACTTGTTCTCAGGCTGCCACCACCTTTTACTGTTCCCTGCTCCTGAAAAAACAGCAAGCCATCGAGCTGCAGCAGAACGCTCCATATGAGGACATCTTCATCACACCAGGACCTGAATTCTACAATTAGCAAAAACCGGGATAAATAGCCTGGACAAAATGAAATCGATTGAGCAGGTTTCTGGGCTTAACAGTACATCCAGCTGGAGGGAAAAAAAACTATCACTTATGTTGTATTGTACATGCTAAAAGCTTTTTTTCACTTGTGTTGGGATAGTTTCAGTGAAAGATCATTTCCTCTAAAGCTTATTTTCTTAACTTTTTACAGTTTTTCTGACTGTAAAAGATTAATAGCTGAATATTTTCATCATCCCATGCAGCGGTCCTTCATGTTCACGTAGTGTTTTGCAACCTGTTCTTTTGTATTTGTTTCTAGTCCAAAATCTAAAATGTTATGTATGCACGTTCCAATCCACTTGAAACTGATGTTAAAAAAAAAAAGGATAAGTTATTGTAAGCAGATGTTTTAGAAGAAAAGTTTTTTGCTTAATGTTAAACAATAGTGTTATTGTTTTTGAAGCTATACTTGCACATTAAATTACAACTTCAGAAGTTCTCATATCCGTCTTGTGCATGCATAGTAGCTCACACTTTTTTTCATTTAACACAGCTTCACTAAGTTTTGAGGGATGAGCCCTTTGCTCTGAAGACACAGACCTGTAAGGTGACACACTTGGGTGCCATTTATTTATGGAGTTTCAGCATGCGTTCTCTGTAATTGAAAATATTTATGTTATGAGTGTTGTCATTGTGAGATGTATCAAAAATAAATGCAAAAATTGTTGGGTTTTACATTCTTTTTTATATAAAACAACAAACGTGATCTGTATTAGCTACGGAATGCTTCTCTACACCTTCATCCATCATCTAAAGTGTCATGAATTGCCTACTGGTCTAAACTGGAGCATCACAGCTCTGGACATCTTTGCTGAGAGGATGTTATTTCTGAACTACTGGCAGCTCGTACAGATGAGGCATCATGACTGCCGACTGTCACTTTAAGAAGCAGCGATGCAGCAGACGCAGTCGCCTCATTTCATCTAGGGGCTTCATGGCTGCAGGATGGACTCTCATCAGGACCACCAACACCTTTTCTTCCTGCTGCCACCGGGGACCATCAAGTCGGGCAGGAACCGATGCTTTATCACGATGTGCAGCTTCCACCTGCCGAAACGGTACCGTTATATCAGTTTGACGCGTCAGCAGCATGTTAGAAAATGTTTTGTTGATTCGGAGCTCTGGTGGCACCCTTGTCATTTGTATGTAGGGCAAATGTGACACTGAATTTGTTTCGTCAGATTTTGAGGTTTCGAATCGTTTTCTTTGGTGGAAAGTAGCCTTTGAGGTGTTGGCTGCCCTCTTTTTCAGGAGTCATCTGGCAGCACAGAAACACTGATGAGACTTTCTGACCGCTCGCTTATCAAACGCCTCTTTGATGCAGGCGACAGACGTGGCAAGATCTGTGATTTAATCCCGTGATAATTCAAGGACAAGGCCGTCCCTGCAGCATTTCTACTAAAGCTGCTCTGAGTTCAGTTTTATCCGCCTACTGTGATGATCATGCTCGCCTCCACGGTATACGGACACTCACACTTACGTAAGATGATTGCGTATTTCTCACCAGCACTCACCACTTGTTGCGCAGACAGAGGAGAGGGAGGTGAGATCTCCTGTCCTAGAAATTTAAATATAGGACGGGAATGAGACGCTTCCGGCTCATTACCAGCAGAGTTACTGGTTTGTTGTGTCTGCAGGCTCCATAAAAAAATGTATTGATCAGCAGGTTGCCAAAGCTATAGGCACTTCTGAAGGGAGAGGAGAACATTTTGTCCTCATCTTGGATTTATGCTGTTAGATAACACTGAGCTGAACAGGATGGCTGATTACTTTAGGGAGGGTTGCAGTGTTTTCCTGTGATTTTTCAGGACTAGATCACATTTCACTCAATTTCAAACTTACATGTGTGAATATTCTACAGACTCGTTTTAGCTCTGAGACTTTTAGGGGAGAATTTTTATGGAGTTTTTGGTTGTTGTTTTAATGTTTTTGAGTGAAACAACATTGAGATGTGCCTTTTGATGCTAAAACAAATGTATAAGGGGGAAAAAGCAGATGGAAAGTGAACTGTGGCTTTCACATGCAGTGTGATTTATATTTGGAAGCTATGGAAAAAAAAATCTGAAAATGTGAATCCTTTTGAGCCACAAAAGAACAAAGTTTGTTGAAAAGAAGTATCATGTTCACAATTATTACAATTGCTGCTGAAACACACAACTCCCAATTCCAGAAAAGTTGGGACATTGTGTAAAATGTAAATAAAACAGATGTTTTGCAACCCCATATTCTATTCTCAGTAGAACAAAAAGAACATATCAGATGTTAAAACTGAAACATTTTACCATTCAATGGGAAACATCAGCTCATTTTGAGTTTGATGGCAGCAACACATCTAAAAGAAAGAAAGAAAAAGTTGAAAGAAAGGTTACTAAAGGCTGGAAAAGTAACTGGCACAAATCAAAAACTAATAGATGAACATTTGACAACTAATTAGGTTCATTGGCAACAGGTGAGTAACATGACGGAGCATTTCAGAGAAGAGCTTTGGATGTAAAGATGTCCAGATGTTCATCAATCTGCAACATGTGTCTAAAGTTTGTGGAACAATCTCAGAAAAATATTTCTCAGACTTTGAATGTTCCACCATCTTAGTACATAATATCATCAAATGATTCAGAGAATCAGGAGTTTCTGGACAGCTGACACATCTGTAAAAGCTCCATCAATGCTGGTCTCCTCACTTCCCAAATGTTTACCGACAGCTGTCAAAAGAACAGATGTTACACAATGGTATATGTTACCTACTCGTTTGAGATGTGTTGTTGCCACGAAAGTCAATATGTGGTGATATTTTCTGTTAAATTTTAAAATGTCAGTTCCAGCATCTGATATGTTCTTTATGTTCTATTAGAAAATTTAAAAAAAAATGGGTTTATGAGATCTGCAAATCTTTCTATTCTGTTTTCATCTACATTTTACACAGTGACCTAACTTTTTTGGAATTGGGATTGTACACTGTTACCCATAAAGTTGGAAGAGTTTTGTTTACAGAGTAGCCATCGCATTGCCACAATCTTTTCATTGGAACAGGTAAATATTTAATTCCAGTTTGTTTGTTTGTTTGTTTTTAAATCTTGTTTTGCTTTATTTATTTTTTAAATCTTAAGTGTTTTTCAAGAATATGTTGAGGAGAAAGAAGTGTATTTGACACATATGAAGTTTTTCTTATTTATTCTAATTGATTTCAATATGTAAATTTTGCTTCATAAACCCAATTAGGACGCCAGCGTCTGTCTTTGGAGCTGGGCTTTAGGGTTTTACTTTCATTTTGGTGGACAACAAAAAAAAACAAACAGATGGATGAGATTTCTGTGGTACTGAAACTTCTTCCGATGTTGGAGATCTTCAGAATCTTATGCAGTTTGTCCTCAGAGTCCTGAAGGCCAGATGCAGACTGGTTTCCTTTCTGTGGTTCAGTGTCTCCTGCTGCTGTTTCACCTGTCAGCTGCATGGCCTTTCCATCAGTTTACCTGCTGAGTTTGAAGAGGGATGCAAGAGTAAATGTATGTCAGTTACATGAGGCCATGTGTGTGACCCACACTTTCAAGGATCTACCTTTTTCTCTGTTAATTGGCGATAATGGCCGGTTCATAATTCAGGAAAAGTGTCTCTGCCAGACACCAAGTTTCAGATCGTCCCTGTTCTTCATTTGCCAGCAGTGGGTGTTTAATCATGTTTCTGTGGGTCTGTGGATGGTGTAGCAGTGGCAGCTGCACAGACCGTGAACTCACTGGTCCTCTTTGTGTCAGCTTAGAAAAGAGGCTTTATTTGCTCCAGGCCTAGACGATTTATTATGAGGGTTAGACTTTCATCACTGGCCTCCAGTAAAGATGCACAGGCGATCATCTTGGAGGAAAAAGAGCGTCAATCCACACATGTTTTTGGGACTAATTTACCTACATTGAGTTGTCATGTACTCATTTTCTCATTTGACTCCGATATTTTTTCTTTTTTGAAACTGTTACTACAGTCTAGCTGTGATGGATCCCAGTGTTCATCTCTAGAAACAGCAGTGGAGAGCTTGGACATCGCTTTTCACATCAATGTCTCTCACTCCGAGTCGAAAGCCGTCCTCGAGCCAGCGCAGGTACCCTCCCGTGCTTCTCCTACTTCTTTTTTTTCAAACAGCAAAAACATCTCAGATATCTGGTTTAAAGATGTCTTTTTTTTAATTTTGAAACCAGTAATGTTGATCTCCCTATAAGGCGCTCAGTGGGAACCAGTGGTGTCAGTGGGAGATATTCCCACAGTGATACATCCAGCATTCACACATATCCTGGTCGGTTGAGGGCTCCGGAGGGCAGCCCCAGAGCCCGGGCATATCCTACTACTCCCAGGTAATACATCTTATTCTCGACTACTCTTTGAAGAGTATGGGTATTCTTTTTTTTTTTTTAAATTATGAAAGTGTTTCATATCTTGCACAGCCATCTACGGTGGCTGACAGGTGCAAACACGTAGCAAACGGCGAAACGAGCTGCAACCCATGTATGATGCAAACTCCAAAACACGCAAACACAAAAAAACAAATGCTGCAAACAAAAAAAATGCTGCAATAACAGAAAATAGAAGCAAAACTTAACATTAAAGTGGAAGAACTAGACTCTTCCAGTTGCCAGCAGCTGTAAATGTCTGTCTGTGTGTTTTATCCTCACGATGAACTGCAGTGTCCTTGGAGGTCTTCTTCCAGCTGAGACTCGAACATCTCTCAGCTGCTCTTTTATCTACGCTGAGATGATATTAGTGGGGGAAAAAAAAAAAGCTTCAACCTTGTTGAAGTGCTTTTTTAAAATCACAAGTAGGTTTCAAAAATAATTCTGGTGATTTTGATGACGTACAACTGCAATTCTCAACAATTTGGATACTGTGTGAAATGTAAATTAAAAACAGAATGCAGTGACTTGAAAAGCTCATAAACCTATATTCTACTCACAACAGGACAGAAAAAAAAAAACACTGAAAGTGAAACATTTACCGTTTCATGAAAAATATCAGCTCATTTTAGGTTTGATGGCAGAGACGTATTTCAAGAAAAAATGGGGCGCAAAAAAGTAAATGGTACTAAAATGGTACTAAAAGTAGAAAAAATAAACTGGAGGAATACCTTTGAACTAATGAGGTTATTAGTTACCACAGTGACATCACTTAGCATAAGAAGAGCCCCCCCCCCCCAAAAAAAAAATCAGTATAATGATCTTCAGGGTAAAATTGTGAAGAATTTGAATATTTCATCATCTG
>JBAMYA010049172.1:0-33569 GCA_037176975.1 Arrhamphus sclerolepis | reverse complement strand
AGTGACATCATGCATTTCTGCTACTGTCCACATCCACTCAAAGCAAAAGGCAATGATGTCATTCATTTCCCTTGTTTCTTTTTTTTGTTGCTCCCCCCATACTAGCCTGTGTGTTGTGGAGCATCCAACCAGACTAATGCTCTGAGACTGGGTCAACTGAACTGCAGAGGCACAAGCAGCCTGCGTGTTTTGTCCTCAGGAGGTCCAGCTAAGTGAAAATTAGCCCCGTTATGCCCTCAGATATGCAGACATGCTTGATGGTGGCAGCTGACGAAGGAAGTGAATCTGCTCTTCCTGTGTTAAATCACATTTTAAACATGCTGGTTCTGGGGAGGGGAGTTTTGATTGAGTTAGTATGCCTTGTATGGCTCGCAATGAGGGTGATGCTTTTCTTAATTGAGTTACAGATGCCTTGATATCAAAAACTTTGTCCATTGTAACAGGAAGAACATGAAGTCTTTCAAGTACCACCCCGTTTTCAGCTTGTCTCGCTGTGGTTTTTAAAAGGGCATAATTGATTTAAAAAATTAAAGTTTTAGAAAAAAAAAAACAATTTTCTGCTTATCCAAGTGATAATATCATATCTAGATTGTCTCTCTAAACTCAAACCACAGATCCAGAAAAAAACGTTTATGACACATGACAAGGCGAGGCCAAACAGGCTGCTCACTGAAGCACACAGAAAATATAGGATTTAGGCACAACATAATAAACCCAGGAAGCTTTTGAGTCACAAATATAGTAAAATGGTTGTATTGTTGTGCAGAATCATTATGAATTTGGATCAAAATTGCATAATATTGGTTCCTTTAAGCACATATAATGTGTAGGTGATGGAACGAAACTAAGAAAAGCCACATTAGCTCCTGATGTGTTCATGACTAAATCTGTTAATATGTAAATCCGGCTCACCTACGCTGGTATAATACTGAGGATCACACTCTCGGGTTCATCTAATCGCCTCTCCATCCTAATAAATCTGCTCACTTGTTCAGGAATCTTTGAGCTAATAATTTCGGCTCGGATTTGTCTCTGTGCTTTACGCTCATTCTGGCACAGATCTAACATGACAAGAAATCACAGTGTACAATGATGGCGCTTTAACACATCAAAATGACTACAGAGAGGACAAACCTAAAGAGACGAGCAAAGAGAAAGACAGCTATGGGAGTTCATAAGTAGGAAAAAGAAAGAAGTAGGAATTAGTGGAAGTGCAGATGGATGAACAGATGCAACGAGTGAAGAGGGAAATTACAAAAGACTGAGGCTGCTTTGATGTTTGCTGGAGGTGTTTTGATGCGCAGCAGAGATGACACGACTTCATTCAGCCTCCTCTTCTTCCTGGCTGTGCATCTGTAGGTATCTCCATCCAAACCCTGATTGATGATGGCATGCAGAAAGGGATTAGGATTAAGCTGCTCACATTACCAACCACAGTAGCCAAAGATGGAGGAGGTGGTAGTGTTTTGTTTGTTTTTTTTTTGGGTGTGCTTCAGTCTAGAGTTTCTTTACTTCTATATGCAAGCTGTATTCAAAGTAAAAATGGATGCTTTTTACTTTTACTTGTAAAATATGCACATCTTATAGGTTCTTCATTTTCACATTATTTACTTTCCTTTTCTCTTGATTATAACATTAACCCGACGTCTAAACTCATTCAAACCGAACCCATGTGTGACGTGAATCACAGAACTGGTGTAATAAATATCGAGCTAACGGGGGATAACTCATAGACAGCCGCTGATTCATTTAAAGGCTCACATCGATTCCCGATAGCTGCACTGAGAGCACATGCCACTTTCTTTCCATCTTCCTAAAGTCTCCAAATCAATGTCATTTAATGTCTCTCATTTAAAAAATGTCCTTTACTTTGCTCTCCTTCTTTCTCAGGCTCTTTCTCCCCCATCCTCGTCCCAACATCACACTCACACTCTTCGTTTGATCTTGTGTGTAATGCCCCTAGTGGAGTTTCTGGGGTTTTTCTCTCTTTCTTCTTCGTCTTCTTCTTTTCTTAATCTCAAGTCTGTCAGATATTGAGCTGCATAACTTTTTTCTCTGTAGTCACGAGTTGTGCCACCCTCCCCCCTCCCCCCTCCCTCCTCCCTCTACTTCTTATCGCACTTGTTTCTCTCTCACTTTCGTCCTGATAAAATTTTCCCCCTCACTTTCTCTTTCATGCTGCTGAGTAGTGAGCTGTTAACCGCTAAAAAAAAAAAAAAAAAAACCCAGAGAGGCAGTGATGTGCTCGTACGTGGAGCGTGTTCAGCCTGTTGTATTCTGGCACATCTCGGTCAAAACACCACAGGTTCATGGCATCACAGTCCTCCCTCAGCACTGTTGTTACAGCTATGTTTATAGCGGCCTGTTTTATGTGGAGGAGGTAGCCGCTTTAGTCCTCCTCCCCCTCTGCATGGTGGTCACGCATGTAAAATCTAGATATAGAGTTCAAATTTTTTTTTTTTTTTTTTGTACCAGGCGTCTCCAGTAGCATCGTAAAAGGGACTTCAAGACAACTTTTTAGAAAATTATGGGAGATGTAACAGAACGGCTTCTTTAGTTCTCTTCATACAGTTGGTGATTAACTTTTACTAGTACAGCTACTATTATAGTGCTGCATGAAGGACCGGTGGGAATTAAGAGCGGAATTTAAAGTTGGGAAATTATTAAACAAAAAATAAATTGAAGAAAATTACACCTAAAAGCTGGATTTCCTAATCTTCAGAAAATTTGACATTATAGAGTAGAGCATTAAGAATGAGTTGACTCGTTAATTCTGCTCTGTTTGCAAAACCAGTACGGCTCAGAGAACGTCATCATTTCAACCTAGGTGGCCACAGACAAAGTAATATTTTTGTTTTTTTTTAAATTGGTAGTAATTTTAGAAACTGTTCACAAGCACATTAAAACACGTTTTACTCTAATAATTCAACACTGCTACATGTACTGCATGTTACATGCATGAGAGAGGGACATTAGTCCCTAAACCAGGTTCATACTGACTTATCCTAGGATTAAATGATCAATACTAGCCATAAAGAGTATTAGTTATTTTTTGAGTATCTGCATATGAGCAAAAATCTGTTAATGATTGAACCAATCCTTCGGCTTGCATCTCAAAAGGTCAATGTTCAAGCAAAAGAATGAAATGAAGGGACTTTGCACTGTTCATCATAATGATTTACTTTTAAAAAAAAGATAAAATAATATTCAAATAATTTATGATCATAGTAAATTATTCAATAATTCAGATACCAGTAGTTAATTTGACGCTGTGCTTATTTCAGTGTGAGTTATACTTGAACTAAAAAAACAAAACTAGTGTCACTATTTACTCTACTGATGCTTTTAAACATGTAAAATGAGTTCCACCAGTGTGATAGTATCACATAGTATTTTTCTTTGTTTTTACATGTAAATATAGCACTCAGTATATTCTGCTTTGTATTTTTTTTTCTCGGGAGTGTTGTGTTCCTCTTTAACTGCTTAAATGTTGCTACGTGTGGTTCAACCATCTTGTGATAGATGGGAGAATCCGTGGAAACAGCTTCCTGGTAAGCAGCAAGAATCGATTATCACTGTACTGAACATTTCCTCCCTTACTTGTCTTTTTTCTTTTGACACACTTTCAGGCAGCCTCCTCTCATGACCTACTAAAACAGTCAGGCATGCAAAGCGGCAGCGTGCGAGTTCCTGCGCCAAATATATTCTCTGACTCTGCATGTGTGTGCAGTTAGTGTCTCTTGGAGTTCAGCATTAGCAAGAGTAATCCTCTCTGTATGTGCTTAAAGGCTTGCATGAGTGTGTGTGTCCAAGTTCACCGTGGGCTTGTGCGTACCAACACGAGGTCAAGAGGCGAGGTCACAGACAGCATGAGACCTTGGTCAGATAGTATGAAGTGGGTGCTTAAAGAATTCCATAAAATAACCAGAAAGAGAGCAATGTTCTCCAACCAATGCACTGTAACATTAAATGTGCTCAAGAGAGCGTGGAATGCTACCTTTGGGGGAGGGTGACCAGTAATAAATCACTGGAGTCAGCAGAATACCAAAGAGATGCAATTATTTTTTCTCTCTCTCTTCTTGATGATTACAGCATCACCTAAGCTGTTCGGTCCACACACAAGACAAAAAGTCTGAGCCATACAAGTATTTACATTTCCATGCATGCGTGCACATTTCTGCATGTGATTGTATGCCATTTAATACTCCAGTACACCACCAAAGCCACTTAAAGCTCGGTTAAAGATTAATTCAGTAACTGTGATAACGTTTGTCTTGGCTGAACTGTGTTCATGCCAGTTTTGTCTTTTGTCCAGTTTTGATGTTAACAGATATAATTAACCTCTTACTGCCCACGGAGCAGCTTCCAGAGGCTCTGCCGCACCCTAATTGGTCCCTTACATCTGCTGTTAATGGAGGAAGCAAAGGGAAAGCCCCTGCTCTGTGTGAGCGCCCCCCCACATCACATGCACTCTGTAACAGATGGGCAGGGGGAAAGAAGAGAATCCTATTAGAAATTCCATTAAAAATAGATTTATCAAGAGCACAGGTGCAGAAATGAGAGAGAAAGACGATGAATGTCATTATCTGGTTGACTTTCCTCTGATTTTAGTTTCCGATTTTGTTGTTAAATGCAGTTAGTCGATTTTTTTTTTTCTCTCCCCTGTGCTGGCCCTTTGATGCATTGGAAAGCTGTCCAGGGTGTATGCTGCCTCTCAACATGACAGCTGGGATAGCCAACCACACCTGACATGGATGGATAGATGGATGGATGGATTTTGGTTTACGTCTTATCAGCCAATATTTTACTTTCAAACCTTTATTGACAGATACCAAATGAGATATAATGACATTAAATTGCAAAAATTACTTCTATACTTGTTGTACAGTATTCAATTGCATTACTAGAACAGCTTGTTTTTCCAGCTTTACAATAAAATGCAAAAGTTATTTATATTAAAATAACAATGTTCATTCATTGATTATTGATTATCTCATTCATGTGTTAGTGAGAAAGTATTTTTGGTGCCTAAATGTAACCACAAAGAAATAATATTGCAACACTGGACTCAAACCTTCGTGAACTTAGGCTTCAGGCGGGGACTGAGCTCTTTATTTTTGCAAACATTTAGGAAATTTGGGCACCTGCACTGAACTGGACCTTTTTTTTTTACAGATGTAGAAAGTGTTTCAACTGATATCAGGGGAAATCACAATACTATACTACCATGCTTCTTATGTAGTCAGCATGTAGTGTCAGCTGCCAAAAACAACAGCTTATTTGTTTCTGCAGCAAGAAGAGACGATTTAATCTTGTCAGCTCACTTAGGGGAAACTTAGACAAATGTTAAAGGCTCAGTGGTAACTGATGTAAAAACCCAGTGAAAAAGACTGGACATAGATGTACATGTGTGCGTGAGAGAACAGAGACAAACCCATTTGTAATATTTCTCTTCACTTTTGTTGTGTAATGATTGGGGTTACTGTCAACAGTACTATTGTACGTTCTTTCCCCTCCAGATGTACATCTGGCCAGTGTTCACTGTGGTGACATGATCTCCTGCACTCTTGCTGTGTCGCCGTATGTTTGCGAGACAACATTCAAACTATGGCAGTCCGGTTTCCTGTACTACTGTTACTTGATGGAACAACACCAGTGCACAAACACAAGTAGGCACATACGTTGGATGGAACAAGTATCCCGCCTCCTGTTCCTTCCTGGCTGTTTGTTACTGGCGGACAAAGACCAGTTTTATGTGGTGAAAGGTTGAGACAGAGAAAGAAGCTTGTGTCAGTGCCTGGAGCTGCTGCCAAGCATGACTTAGTAATTCTGTGTTTTTGTTTTGGTTTGGGTTTTTTTTGTCTCTAAAAGTCCCTGCAATAAAAAGAGTCTTTCTTGAAACTTATTTATTACCATGTAAGATGTTCTTATTCCTTCAAATTTAGGTAGGATGGTTATATAAGTTTTAAATTATTTAAATTTATAATGTTTTGAGATGCAATTTGAATCATTCTAAATCTGGAGTTTTCTGTCTGACGTGTATCTGACATTTCTGTTTTACGACTGCCCTTTTTAAATGTCAGCAGACTGGTTAAAAGCATAAAACTGCGTTACCGTCCTGTTATGTTTTATTATTCTAATCAGTTGGAAATGTAAAAGAAAAAAAGTACTCTCAGCGTTATAATTTTTCTTAATGAGTCATTAGTCAGAGATAGAGTTGCTACAGGATGGAAATGGAAAGGACGGACATTTTTTCAGTAACCCTCAGAAACTTTCCAGAGACTTTCGGTGGGAAGTTGAGGTGGAAAATTTTGGTATCAAATGGTCCATGGCATTACAACATTGGAAAAATATACAGTTGAATTTAAACAAAGGAATAGAAAAAGGCTTGACAAGTAGAGTACTCCTCAATTGGCATGCTAAGTCAAGCTAACCTGCTTTCTCATATGCTAACAGAAGAGTGGCTAGCAGAAGTCAAAAGAAACGGTAACAGTGATGAGCTAGCTAACACCAAGTTAATCACTTAAATTGTTGATGAAATGGTTTTTACTAATCTGCATTTAGCATATCTAATTGACTGGCTAGCTAGCTTCTGTGTGAGCACATTTGGTATTTGACGGTTAAACAGTTAAATAGGGTCTACCAGTGCTGGTGGAGTGTGCAGGATTCTGGAAATAATTTTCACATGCGCATGTAAGAACAAGCAACTTCTTACAGGGATTCCCTACAGGGGTTGCTGGGGATTATCCTGTCTGGCATATTGATTTGGCATATATTTTACCTTGGATGCCTTTCCTGACACAAGCCTCCCACTGAGACTGGCACTATGACACTGGCCTGTGACCTCTTAACGTCTGGATTTTTGCAGTCGGAGCAATGTGGGGGGTTCAGTGTTCTGCCCAAGGACGCTTAGCCATGTGGCAGGCCTGATTGATCTGTGTTAAATCTGATTGTTCTAACAAACGTACCACTGAAATATGTGTGGGGTTTTTTTCCAACTAAATTTAGATTCCCTGTAAGGTAACATGAATTTTGAATTCAACCGCATTTATCGTATAAGGGATTATTGACATATTTCCTTTAATAACCATGGAAAGTTTCCAGTTTTGAAAATTCTCATTATTTTCTAACTATTCAGAAGCTCTAAGGCCAAACATGGTGGTCTTGAATTACTTCACTGCTCCCTGGTGAACTGTAGGAGATCAGCAGGATCAAAATTCTAATATGAAGAAATGGCAAAGCAATGGTGAGCCTGTTGAGGTGAGGCTGTGCAAATTAATATATGATCAACTCTGCTTTAGTTGCTTGAGTGACCATGTCTGATTTATTTATTTATTTTTTATTTTAAAGCCCAAGATGATGAATGTTAAAAACATAGTAACATGTTTAACTCAAATGATATGTATTGTATGTGTAAAACCTGCTGTTGTTAGTATTTTCCTCACAGAGCTTCAAAGTACTTTGTCGTTAACTTGATCTTGTATTTGTTAAGAACATATGAAGTGCATGTCTGTACATTGCAGATCACATTAATGAAGCTCTAAGGCGTCTTCTGTGTCTTAAATATCCTCCAGACATCCACACTCTTGTTAATCTCTCCTTCAGTGAAAAACGTAGACAACAGCGCAACATCAGAGGCATTAATTACTGGTAAAAGATAATAAAACAATTTATTGCCAAGCCTGTTAAGTGTAATCCCCTAGACTCACTTTTCCCCCCACTTTCAGTTTATCCTCCTGTCTTGTCAGGAATTTATCCCACAACACCATCATGAGAGAGGAGGTTCAAGCAGAGAGTTGAAGGAGGTTAAGGATGGACAGAGAGAATACAAATCCAGCCTGCTGCTAAACCCAAACCCTCTGAGTTTAAGGATCACTAGCATTCAGCCAGATCTGCTTCACAAATCCAGCATAATCCCTCTGCCTCGCCATTAACACTTTGTCTTTCACAGAGTGTGTATGGGAGTGTGTTTTTGTTAAGCAGAGTGTTGAAAGAATATTGTATATACACTGTGTCCCCGAGTTAAGAAGGAGTTATTCTGCTTCAGTGAGCCATATCTTTGTTCTTTCCTCTTTTTTTCTTTTTTCCCCATTATTTCTGTCTTTGAGCACTATCTTATTATGCTTTTTTCCCCTTAATTTCAGTTCTTTGTGTCTTTTGAGAAAATGTTCAAATATGTCCCTCTCCAACATTACAATATATTTGTCTCCTAAATGTACAAACTGTAGAATTAGAGGCTTTGGTGCTTTTTAAACTCAGCAAAATCTGGGCTGCTGCATAGCCTAGTGTTTAAAGCAGGCAGCCCATGTACAGAGGCTCAGTCCTCATGCAGCGGTTGCAGGTTCGACTCCCGCCCTGTGACCCTTTGCTGCATGTCTCCCCCATTCTCTCTGCCCCACATTCGTGTCTCTCCTGACTGTCAATAAAAGGCCACTAGTGCCAAAAAATTAAATTTCAACTCAGCAAAAACAAGAAGTCTTTCAAATGAAATGGTAACATTTTCATACTTTTTATATGGTTCTAGCAACACGAGCATTTTATTTTTAACCTCCTAAGCCCCTACCGGCAACCGTTGTAGTAATCTCATTCTAAATAAGTAAATGCATAAAACATTTTTACAGCGTGACAGCGTTTATCCTCAGATAATGTTTGCTAGTTTTAGGGTACATGCATGTTTTGGATAAGAAGGCCAATTTATCTAGATGATAGAAATACTGTTGTTGGCGATTAACGATCACTACCATTAATGATTACTTTGCCATGGAGTTATTGTTTAGTTGTTTAGTTCCTTTGTGCTCTCCTGACTGCACTGGACAGCGTAGGCGCCACCACTCAGTTACTGTTTGGGTTACTGGTCTCTAGACTGAACCACTTTTTCTGTGAGCATGGTGTACGTCTGAACCAGATTGGTATTTTGTGTTTGGAGAAGATCTACCTGAGTTTCGCAGACACTCCTGCCACGTGTTGGAATTACAATATTTTTGCACCCTTTTTTCCTCTCCTCTCTGTTTGATGCTGTAGTATTTTTTTTTATTAAGTTAAATAATTTTGTTGTGTTTGTAGGTTGACAGCAACTGAACTGATGGTGTCATCTGTAGTGTTTGCTGATGTTGGATGATCTTTCACAGTAGCATAACCATAATTATATTATCTGTTGTTAACAAGCACTGCAGTCCCCCTCCTTTACTCCTGCTGCTCTGTTTGCAGTCTTAAGATCCAGAGAAAGTGGCAGTAGAGTCTGAAATAACTACCTGAAGTCATGTGCAACACATAAAACAACACATATTCCTGACAATATTGCATCCATTGCATCCTCATCAGCACTCATCCATTTAAATATGACGCTCATCCATATTATTTGCCGGTAATCTCACATTCCCCTTATTGATGGGAGAAAGAAATTGTTTAAACCTTCCACTCCTGTTTGTTCCTGCCCTGCCCTCTGTCTGCTTCTTTGAACTTATCTGTACTTAGGGTCTTTTTCTGAGCACTACTTGGTATTTATAAAAGCTCCATCAGCTGCTCCCTCATGCAAACAGCATTTCCATTGTCATAGTTACTCAATATAACAGATGTTTTTTTTTGTTAAAGTGTCACAATGACTAGCAGATATCCCTTAAGCAACACAGCATCCAAATCCATGTAGAAAGAACGTTGACCACATGCCTTTTCCATTTATTGGTTACCACAGTGATAAGTCCCATGACAATGACAACACCGACTGAAAACATTCGACCATGGTCAAATGTTTTCAGCTGATGAAACTGGAGCGCCCAAAGACAACTTATGCAGGCACAGTGACTCCACAAAGAATGTTCTAACCACCATACCATGATGTCTCCCATTTTTATGCCTCATTTAACTTGTTTAAACACTTTTGGTATTAAATTCTCTAAGTAGAAACATATTTCAGACATTTAACAATGGTTTCATTTATGTTTCACACTGCAGGAAAAATGGAGAACAACCACGCAAGCTGAAGGGCAAAAGATTTGACCAATCAGCTAATTAGAATTGTAAAACAATACTTGTAAGTTTTCCCTATTTTGGAAGTTTATTTTATTCCTTTTTTTGTATAATCCCTCTGGTGGTGCTTCCCACTGCTCAGCAACTTTTTGGATTTCTTTTTCTTTTTTTTTCTTTATTTTTCTAAAAGCCAGGCACCTTCTTGCAATCAAGTCAGGGGGGTGCAAACTGCTAAAGCCAAACTATGTACTTACTGTCTTTGAAAGTGCTTAAATATAAAGTTGAGATGTTAAAAAATTAATGCCCCCTCTCTCTCCTTTTTTTCTAAGAAAAAGCAAAAGCACAAAACTCTCATTTTCTGACTTCCTCTTCATCTTCATTCTTTTTAAATGTGTTTGCTGCATTCAGGAATAATCGTACAAACAAGCAGGACAGGCCAGTTTTTGACTTTTAAATCAGTGTTTTGACTCCAAGACTTCTGTGCATGCAGAAAGTGTCTCTGGTGTGGGGGTGAGAGGATTAATGTGGGGAGGGATGCTTCCATTTGACCTGCTGGCTCGAGGAAGGATGCAGCCGACAGGAGGACGGAAAGGTTTAACATGTTCACACAAGGACAGCAGGATCTCTTGTGGGGGATGTTGGCCTCTCATCACCTCCTCCTTGACCCCTGTGTAACCCCTGCACAAACACACACACACACACACACACCATCTTTTTCTTTTTTTTGTCTGTACTGATTTTGCAGCTCTGCTGTCTTGACATGAAAAGCTTCATCCCATGCCTTGTTTTTCTTTTTCTCCCTCCCTCTTTGCTGTTTGTTTTCTCTTCTTTAATCGTTTCTGAGGTTCCATGTGAGGACTTCCCTCTTTTTGATCCAACTCTGGATATTTAAAGACTCTAAGCCTCTGTGGAACAGGGCCATTAGAGGCAGCTCGTAAACCAGGCACCTGTCTCCCTAATCTGACCAGATGATTATCTAAAACTCTGCAGTCAGGTTGTCTGCCGCAGGTGACAAGTGGGATTGCTCACGCTTAAAGTAACTCTTCCTTTGTGTCTTTCTCTCTAGTCTCTAACTCTATTGGTCTTGATAGATGACTTAAGCCATACTGAAAGTAGTTTTCTAGTCTTTTTTTTCTCATTTTAAATTTTTTTTTTTTTAAAAGTAACTTGCTTTTAAATTTAGAACATATATTAGTGACCCTTTTTGCTTATTTTATTTTGTTTTACCATTGTTATGCTAAAACAATTTAATTTAATCAATTACATGAACAAAAAAGGTAATCATATTCATATAATCTTCAACTGTACTCAACTAAATGATTATTTCTTATGATTACATAGTGAACATGACATTATATCATCTTAATAACATGTTAGCATGTCGACATCATACTTGCTGTACTTCAAAGCTAGGGCTCTAACAATAATTACACCTTAGTTGAATTTTTTTTCTCTTTCTCTCATAGGGTTAGATTCTTGATATCAGTGCTTTTGACACACATTTCTGTTACGTTTCCAACATATTAACTTTAATCTGAACTTTCCTTTTTCATTTTGAGGTTAAAGGTAGGGTAAGTAGTTCTATGTGACTTCTAAGTTTGCATTAAAATACACTAGCTGCCCATCTACAACATGTGTAAAACATAAAGAAATAAAGAAGAGAGAGAGAGAGAGAGACTGGAAACAAACAAAGTCAGGCAGCCTGCCCTCTAAAACCCTGCAACCAGTTGCAGACTGGGGAAGGATTGACACTCATGATGGGATACTACTTCATGATGAGGAACTAGTAATCCGTGTTTTTCTGATGTTTAATTCAATGATCAACAGGCACAACGTCGCACAGAAGTCACTTACTCTACCTTTTAGGACCTCGAGAACAAAAGAAAAAAACAATATTAGACAGACGGACAACAAGTAGACGTTCATGTTGTCATTTGCTTCAGTTTTATCCCAAATTCTGTGATAAATAGAAACAGTTGTAATGAGAAATACTCATGATCAACTCAAATTAAAGCAGTCAAATGTCCATAATGATGACAGGCCTACAATGAGCTGTAGATTTTTTACATTTCATAACATTAGTTGGGTCTTCTCTGATCCCTTTTTATCCGTTGCCATTCCATTATTTTTATCCTTCTAGATCTCTCTTTGTTTCTCAACTCCCAGTCCTTTTATACCTTTGTGCCGTTTGATTAGGATTAGGTCCAGACTTCCATTATTGAGGGCAGCAGTGTCCCAAATTCAGCCCGTTTAATAAATGTTACTTATTGGTCTTGTGAGAAATGTCTTTCCTGAAGGCACAGACTGAAGCAGCAGGACTTCATTCTGGCAGCGTGCCAACGGGCCGTGTGCGTTCATGTTATGAAATTAAAATGAAAATGACCTGGCATGTTGCTGCTCCCACAAATAGATACAGTATGTACAGTATGAAATCAGAGGGGTCTTTGTGTCCAAAGAGAAAAAAAGTATTATGACAAGACTTTTCTTGCTGCTGTTTGGTTCTTTGATCTGTTGGTTTTCTGCAAACTCTAGTTGTGGATATTCAAACCCTCCCATTGTGGTGCTGCTTACCCTGACAGCTGAACTTTCCATCTGGTCAATTTAGCTTTAGTGTTTGGCTTCTTTGCACTGCTGAGGGAAAACAAACAGCATCACTGTGTTTGTCAGCGGGTGCTAGAACACACCATGATACATAGCTGATGTCAAGGAATTCTGGGAATATCTTCAGCACAGTCTTTTTTTTTATATTTCCTTACATATTTCTTTCCATTCTTATATCGTCTTCTATTTTGCATCGTTAGGGAATGACTCAGCTAAAAAAAAACAAGCAGCTAAGGTCAACAGGGCTTTTGCAGTAAATAAGATGACTGAATGGCTCTAGAGATGAGTCTGTTTCCTTATATTATACATCAAAATAATTTCCCCAGAATTCTTTTTCTTTTTGTGTGTGTGTGTGTGTGTTTATTCTTATTATATGAATTTGTGTGGCTTATGAAATCGAAAGGCAAGGAAATACATTTGTGCACACGCAGGTGTTCATTATGGGTGGCAGTCATGTCAGCTTGGAGATGAGGTGGAAGTTTAAGGAGTGGCAGGTTTGGGTATTTTTAAAGTGTGAAAATGAACTGGTGAGAGGGACTGTTTTCTGTTCGCCCTTAATGGGATCCCTGTGGCTGAAGTGATGGACAAGCTCTCAAGCGTGCAGCTGCCTGCCAGAATCCCATCAACTTCCAGAAACAGGAGGCAGCATGTCCAATAGCATTAGAGTCAGAACAGAGATCTACCTCAGATCTGTGACCCAACAACATATTGACTGTGTTTTGAAACAAGAGTGGTTGAAGACAGTCGGTGAGAAACTGAGCATGAGTAACAGAAATAGAGTGCTTTAATGACTGACATGAATGAACACCCATGTTGAGATTGTTGGGGTGCGGCTTTCTGTTAGAAAGGGTGAAGAAGGGCTTGCTGGTGGCCTCGCCCTGGTGATGGATTTGTTGTTAAATAAAGATTGACATCTCACTGATATTGAATCTCTGGGCAGAGAACATGTGACCTGAACCAGGGGCGGGGGCGGTCACATCAGTGTCTCACTACCAGCACACATTCATCTTCATAAACACAACATTTCCCTGACCTGTAGCTGTAATCATGTTATTGGGCTTTAACGTGCCTCTAATGGAGCATGGTGACGACAGGAGGATGTTAGCACAGAGCCGTGACAGTCAGTCATTGTACCGCAGACGCTGATGGTGTCACCCCGTCATTGTGTCAGATCTGGTAGCAGACCCACAACAGATGCTTAACAGATAACGGGACGATTCATCTCAGGAAGTTCACTCCCCGGTCCACATTTGAATATGAAAAAGAGCTGGTTCACAGGACTCATCTCAGGTGAGCAGAAAAGCTACGATGCTGAAATGAAGGTGTGAGACTGGTGTTGTGCATTATGAGAGGAAAGTATTCTCTTATAAATAAGGCATGCAGGTGAACGTGTGAGCATCTTTATCGCAGTAGCTGTACGTTTGCTGCTATTAGTGTTTGGTGACAGTTTGATCACCTGATGTTTTCACCAGACTCACACATGAATTTAGTGTTTGTACTAAGGCTGGACAGAAAATTCATCAAAACTGACATTCAGAGCCAATAGTCAATGTAACCTTGCTAATGTCAATTATTTAAATTATTTTTCCTCTTTGGAATATTAATTTAATGACCATTTATAGTTAACCTGCTTCTTTTCACTTGTTTTAAGATCAAAGATGTCTACTCTTTACATTTTAACAGTTGATTATATTAGATTATATGAGGGCAAAAATGAACAATCGCATGAAGTATCACATGATTTCTGCAATTTTGTCCATATTAGGCAACACTTTTTTTCTTTTTCTTTTTTTTGATTTAGACT
Source organism: Arrhamphus sclerolepis (assembly GCA_037176975.1). Lineage (NCBI taxonomy): Eukaryota > Metazoa > Chordata > Actinopteri > Beloniformes > Hemiramphidae > Arrhamphus > Arrhamphus sclerolepis. The sequence goes on along the minus strand of JBAMYA010049172.1, from coordinate 19,198 downwards.
AAACTCTATGTCTAGCTTTAAACTTCAATAAGCCACATCACAGTTCATGGTACTATGTATTTATTTATTATTTAAAAAGCTGCAAATGCCTAGATATTATAATAATGACAGCACATGAGTATTTCTTCTATGCCGAAACTTTACAGATGCATTTATCCGACAACAAATATTTGAAAGTCTCTGGTTGGGGATGTCATGACTCCTCTGAGGCTTTACTCTAACACTCTTCTCACCACTTTGCCTTCAGCAGCGTCTGAATCAGAAATAAGAAAGTGCTGCATTTGATTGTTTGAGTGTTACTTACGGAGGTCAAGAGCTTTTTCAGATTTCTATCATGGCACCAAGCAGCTGAGATCTATCGCAGATTCTCAGGGGAGACACAGACTGCATATCTGCCTAATCACCCGAAGCCTGCTCTCTAATGCATAATGCATCAGACTGTTATTACAAGTCTGTTGGGAAAAAACACAGCAGTGATTTACATTAATATTTCATCAGACTGCTGTGACATCAAAGTCTTAATGGAGGAGACCCCACGCACGTGTTTCTGTGTTAATGAAGTGAACCCCGGTGGCCGGTGCTTGGCCTGTATCTGGAGACATAATAATAATAATAATGTGTTATAGATGAGGGAACAGGCAGCTATTGAAAAGGTGCTCATGAATATTGTGAGTTGAATCATGCTGAACATGCAGAATCATAAAAGATGAACCTGACGGGATCTCCTTGGTTTGGTTTGACTGTTACTGTATAACAGCAAGCCATCCCCATGTAAGCTGGAATATTTATCTGTTATGATGCAATGGAGTGCAGCCGAGTCTGACATGAACCCACCTGTATCCTCAGATGACAGCGCATCAGCAGCCAGCAGTATGGAGGTGACCGACCGCATCGCCTCCCTGGAGCAAAGGGTCCAGATGCAGGAGGATGAGATCCAACTGCTCAAGTCTGCCCTGGCCGACGTGGTCCGCAGACTGAACCTGTCAGAGGAGCAGCAGGCCATGGGGTCCCGCAAAGGGCCCACCAAAGGTAAAACATAGTCCATAAGCTGGATTTTTATGGCTTATTTCATCTGGGTCAACAGGTTTTCAGGTTTACGTTCTGGTTTAAATACATGACTGGTGAAATTTTGTCTCTCCATTTCCGATTTGACCTGTCTTTCCTCCTGATGTCTCCTTAAAAGTCCCCTTGTTTCCTTTCTCTGACTTGTTGTCGTCCTTTAATCTCTTCTCCCTCCTGTCTTCCCTTCTCCTGGAATGTGTTGTCTCGTTAAATGCGTCGTACGTTACATGTATAGACCCTGCTAAGATGAGAAAATCTTCCTCAGCAGACAGCAATGTTGGGAAGGCAGGTAGGCTGACTGTGTAGTCTGTCTGCACTTTCTGGGCCTGGCGTGTTCACTTGCACATTTCTCACTGACTGTGTTTTACTAGGACATGGATAATGACAGGAGTTTCAAGTCCGTGTCAAACTAATCAGCTGCAGGTTGTGGCTTCATACTGAACAGGGTCACACAAGACTGAAATGAACTTAATCTAAATCACTTTAAACAATCCAATAAGCCCAGTTCCCAACCTCCTCATTTTAGCTGGAGTTTGACTAAAATCTAATTTGGATACAAGCTGTTTTTTGTTTTTGTTTTTTAATCACAAGTAAAATCACAGTTACGGTGTTGTTCTTTCCACTCTGATTCCCACATGATATCACACTTAACTTCTGTTGTATGTGTAGATCTGTTCAAATCTGTCCCTCATGCAGTATCTTAACCCTAGAGAGGATATAAAGCCATATAAAGCACATAAACTTGGTGAGTTTTATGATTTCAAATGTGCATTTGTTGATGAAGCAGGAGACTGATTAAAGCTCTGAGCCGCTGCCAGTTTCTGTCTCATGAGTGAGTGTGGAAGGACGGAGTTTGATTCGGGAATAATAGTAGTTAGAGCTTTCTCCGACTGTCCTCCACAGTTAGCTGCAGTGAGACTGCGTCCTCCTGCTGAGGCAAAATGATCGGCTTCAGAAAGCTTAACATTAACATCATCGTGGACACAAAGAGGGAGAGACATGCATGCACCTCCTTTAACATGATAGCAAAATTACAAACCTCGGTGTGTAATGACCACATGAAAGAGAACAGAGAAAGTGTTGTGCGCGCGTGCGGGATTGTGCACGATGAAATGGTGTCTATTAAATATTTATCACTGCAGATAAAGCTGCAGCTTGGATTTGTTATTCTGTCCTCATCTGACTAGCATGTGCGTGCATGCCTAAACTTGAACAACAGCAACATTATCAGTAAAATGAGACCATTAAAATTTAATGGATGCTTTGCAAACGATTAATTAATGTTCATCTTTGTAACGTCATTACATAATCACAGTGTTTAAGCTGGTCAGCTGTCCTTTTTTTGCGACCATCTCAAAAGACACAGAAGTGCCTGATGTTGAGGAGAAACGTGTGATATGTGCGCAGAACGTACAAAAAACTGAATGACAAATGCAAACACAGATGTGCCAACATTTTGAGACATTCTGCTTATTTGCCATCGACCTCAGACTCTGAGAAGGTTTATCCCCTTGTCTCCTCAGAGCATCCAAGAACACATCTGACAAACACCCTGCTAGTCTGGCCACGAAATAAACTTCCTATAAACTTCCTAATAACTTCAAAATGTTCTTATTTACTTGTTGTCATTTATACATTTATCTTGAGAGGAAGTAATTATGTAAATTGAGTCGTCACAATCCCATAAACAAATTGCATTTAGCAGATGCCTTTGTCCAAAACAACTTACAGTGGAGATTAGTCTGACACTAGTTTGACGTGGGTGCCCTTCCTGACACGATCAGGATACAAACCCAGGACTCTCACGTGTTAGGCATCAGCACTTCCACCAAACCACCAGGGAGGTGGCATATAAGCTACTGTATTTCATTACTGGGCGGAGTGATCACCTGCAGCAGCACTGCTACTTCTGATCAGAGACTTTAAATGTATAAATACAGTAGAATAGAATTTCTGAATCATGAATTATGGTGACAACTGTAATCCCTTACTTTATAAGTGAGAGGTTTTTCTTTTGTGTTTTATCACTGCAGGTTGTAGGTTCATTTATAGTTGAAATTGAGTTTGTGCACAGCCTTTGCCACGTATATCTTCACATATAAGTTCTTGCCATCAAATGCAGCGTCTTGTCACACTCATTACGGTAAAGTCATTCAGTTTCTGTCAGCACCACTGTTGGAAAACTCCCGTAGAAAACAATATTGAGTTTAGCTGCTGATTTCACAGACGTTAATCCAACTTTGTCACCTTTTTATTATAAGTACGTTCTGTATTTCACAACTCATCACCTGTGTCTTATGCATTCTTTACTCTGTGGAGAATCACAATTGGAAAATGAGGAATATTTTCTTTAAGTTATACACATTCAGTGGGATTGTAGTGATAATTACAGTCACAAAGTTTTATTTGAAATTTTAGTCGTAACCAAGATGTGATTTAAAAGAGGTGAAAGAGGTTGTATACGTAAGTGCCCATGGAACCTCTGACACCCTTGTTCACACAGAAACACTGTTTAGATGGTGGATGATGCCCTTTTAAAATCAATGGACGCTGTCTGTTTAAGACCCCAACATCTCTGATCAGCTAGTTGATTGGTTAAAAATAAAATAAATAAACAAGTGTCAGACTGCAAGGCAGCTGCTCGTAATTTCTTAGTTCAAAAGTTACAGAACACACTGAAAGAAAACTAACATGTTTTCTTTAATGACTTCTATACGTTTACATCACTCCCATGTAAACATCACAACCCTTGTATTTGAAATATATTTGCTAGTTATTTCTCCTGTAACTATAAGTTTCATATGTTTGGTAAGCAGCCTCTCAGACCAGTGCACCCCAGTGCTCTCTATGACCATTATAGACGCTGCTGCAGCTCACACTGACGCCTTTCCTGCTGTTACTCTTCTTCTTCCAGCCAGGCCAATGATTGCTACCCTGCCGTTGCGGCCAACAGTAAACAACGGGACCATCCTACCAAAGAAAGGCAGCAGCACTCTGCCGTCCCCATCTGGATCTGGATCCAGGAAGGACACCAGCAGCACAGCCAATAAGAGGTGAGGAATCCAAACTAACCCTAATGATTTCTATAGTTTGTCTTCTAATGACTGTTGCGTCTGAATCATTAAATTGGCTTCGAGGAGATGTTTTTTAGGAAAGCTCTGGCTCATGACAGAGACCAGTTTGACAGTGGACTGAACTCTGCAGATTTTGTGATGTTGGTTTACTGGTCCCCTGGGCCTTGTTAACGCAGCTGAAAAAGGTCTGGCCCACTCATCCACTTTGCAAACTTATATTTTTATTGTTCTTTCCGGACTTTGTGTTTGCTTTGATTCATGGCGTTGCTCGTGTCCGTCAGCGCAATTTCAGGCACAACATTTCTGGCTTTTTATCGGCCAAAACCGCTGACATTTAACAGGGTTAAAGCACAGAGCAGCAGCTTTGTCATCATCAAGCGTGTGTGTTTATACATGCGTACAGAGTGCAGGTTATAAATCTTTTCTGCCAGGGAAACAATGGTCTTTGCCCATTCCTGAATGACATTATCATAATCAGGCAAGCAGACAGAAGGGGACACTTCTGCAGTCCAAACAGATGTTAACTCTCTAGTGTCAGCATGTGGCTTTAGTCATGCTTCAGGGATGTTGTCTCGCGAAGGTGAAACCTTTTCACTGCTCACGTTGTTTTTTCTTTGGGTTTTCTCTGGAGAACAATTCACGTGAAACCTGATCATTAATCACAAATTCACAAATATTTATTCAGTCTACATGGTGTGTAATATCAGAAGCATTGTCTTATGCTTTGTGTCGTTTTCCCCCATCTTTCCTGTCTTGCACGTCTGCTGTCTAGCCTTGTCTCTCTCTCTCTCTCTCTCTCTCAACAACACATCCTCCCCAGCTATGATGTTGTATGCTGTTTATATTTTCTCTGCCTACGATTTGATGTCCACTTTGTCCTCTTTGTCTCGTTCTACCAGAATTCTCTATCTCCCCCTCAGGTGAGACTGTCTCTAGGTCATAGTTTCCCTCTGGTCACAACATAACATCACTGCTGCATCACTCATTTAACACTTCCTGAACTTCATATTCTGCCATTCAGTCACATGAATGAATTCTAATAAGTGTATTTTCCAGTTCTTCTTTTTTTTTCTTCTTTATTTTCTTTATTTTTTTAATCTAAACTACAATTTGGTCACAGTCCCATTAGTGCTGGCGCGCACACACAGCAGGCTCCAATGCCCTGTGGCCCAATTATGACAATGATTTCTCAAGGGACAACATAACACACTGCTGTTTCTCTCTCTCTCGCTCAATTCTTCAAAGAACAAACACACGCAGGCTCTCCAGAAGCGATAGCAGCCACTGGCCAGTTTCTGGACATGAATAGACTTTTCTGCCATGCGGTGGGGGGGGATTAGGTGACTCGTGGGCTTACTGGCCATCAGGCTGCTGATGTAGCTTTTCCTTTGTTTTGAAAAGGCATGCTGTCTGCAGCAGCGATATGCAGATCTCCACAGCTCAGTACGGATGCTGCAGTGATTGTCATCGCAGTAATGAAAACAGTGCACTTTTGTTTGAAACCAACTCCCTGAAAGTATCACATTTTAAAGCATTTCAAGCCAATAAACAGGGACACATATCCCAAATATTTGATCAGATGGATAGCACCGTTTTGTTTTCCACAGTCTGTAGCAGATATCTCCTCTAACTCAGGTCTGTTGTTACGATGCTTAATTCTCTAGTTGGGTGTTTTGTCACTCTGGGTTGCAGCTTTTGCCCTGCCAAGCATGCCCAATTTATCTTGTTAGTCACCCAGATGACTCTTTCTGTTTTTTTACGTTTGAGAATTTCGTAGAAAAGCACCTCAGGTCCTAAAAGGATGGACCTTGACCCAGTATTTTGCCCTCCAAATGGAAAAAAAATATATATATATATATATGTTTAAAGGAGCCAAAGTTTTTTCCTAAGCATCAGCATGTTCTTCATTTTGTGGATTTGGGTTTTATTTAGAGTGTTAAAGAGATGACACCAAACCAGTAGCTGACAACATGTCATCTGTCAGCTTTCTATTTATATAAAATCTGTTTGTAATTCCACTTTGTTCTTGTAACCCGACATGAAAAAGTAAAACTGTACTTTGCATATGACCAAATCACTACAGATCACTACACTTTCGTGAGATCTTTGTCCTGTAAGCTCTAATTGTTGAAGATTTTAATCCAACGGTGGATGTTGGGACCGACGTAGCAAGAGAAATCAAACCACCTTTTGCAACTATTTAACTATTCATTTTAGTAAAATAAAATAATAAATAACACTGGCATTTTTTCCATGTACTAAATGAATCTGAAGGTTATGCTTACAGAAAAGCAAAATCAAGTGATTGTGTCCCATCTGTCTCCACTTATTCCATCCGTCCACCATTTTCGTTTTCACAGCAGCACTGTGAGGAGAGTCAACTCAAACGAACATGTTGGGAGTCTCTCTCGAAAGGATTCGGGCGACTCCAAGGGCAACCGGGCACGTGCCGGGTCCACCGGCAGCAACTCCAGCGGCAAAAGAAGTGACAGGTAACGCAGTACTGATAATGTCTTTAATGAGATTTCCCTGCTGAGTGATACGCGGGTGTTCTTTTAGTCTCAAGTCTGGAGAAGCTGAAAAAAAAAAGAAGTTTACTAATAAGATACTTGGAAAAAAAAGTATCAGAAAAGAAAAGATGGCTTGTCTGGAGTTGTGGACGCTGATTGACAGCTGAATATTTACTTATTTACTTTGCAGCAAACAGAGGGACCCAGTGTTCAATGCAGGTAAGAATTCATGGCTCTTCAGCCTGATAGCTTTGAGTCTCCCTGCAATATCACAACCCAATAAGAGCCAATACACAGCGGATGCTCAGTGGTCCTCTGTGTCTGCGATGCTAATGCACGTTCAGGATTACTGTATAAAAACAAAATTATTTAAAAGCCCTTCTGTTTATTCTACAAAGAATACTGCAACCATTCAGCATCTTGAGCTGTCTTCTGCACACCGAGGACCACTCAGCTCCTTTCTGTGATGTCATGCCTTAAATGTCAATCATTCATTCTTCCCATCATTCATTCATCACATTTAACAAACTGACCTCCATCACAGCATCCTCGTATTCAAATGAACTTCCCTAATTTCTTTTTGACACTTTTATTTGTCATTGGTTGTATTTAAGTATGAGTTGCACATTTGAAAGTTTTTTTTTTTTATTTTATTTTTTTTTTCAGCTGAAGGCCAATTCTCGTGTTATTTTTAAATAGGTAGCAAAGTTTGCCCCCATGATTTGTCTTGAAGAGACTCGTGACACAAACACATTAAAGTAGCAGAACTTCAATTTTACATGAATAATTTCAAGCCCTTGTGTCTGGGGACTGTGGGCGATCCCTTTCTAGCTTAATGGAGCAGCTGAAAAGAAACTATATTCACTAAATCTATTTAAAATCTGCAAGAGATGCTTCCCTTGATATTTGGTCTTGGAATTAAACTCCTGCGTATCTACAGCTCGAGTGTTAACATGACCCACGCTGTTTTCTATATTCATGACACAAAGTCTTTTAGCTGCCAAACACACAAACGTAACAGTGCACACAAGCGATGCAAGAACTTTCCCACATTCAGTGTTTTCACTGTTTCTTTCTACACTGATCAGCAAAGAAACTCTGAAAGAGAACCGCAGGACCCGAGGGAGACAGAATTAAGGCTTAAATTTAATCTATTGTGGCCATGCAGTATATTTGTGAACAGAGTTTTTACGCGATTTATTCTCCAAAAAGCACAAATTACATTTGAACAACACAACAGGGCTGAATATGAAATGAGTATTGATCAGAATTTCCAATCTCCTGCACACTATTGATTAATCTGAGAAATGAAATAGTGTGGTGCTGCTTTCTATTTGGTGCACACACCTGGTTCCTGACAATAGTCTGAGACGAAGCTTAATAAGACGCCACAGAGAAATCACCCTTTTGTATGCTTTTTTTCTTTTATTTTGAAATGAAAATTTTGATCCCATGTAAATGATTTATATGTGTATATATACTTATATATATATATATATCCAGTACAAATAGATACATAAGTATTAATGGTATTTAAATATCCCATAACTGTTAGCTAACAGTTGATCAATTTCAATACATGCAAACAGTTTACCTGCAAGCAGCTACATTAATTAGAGATTGATTAGATGAAAAGTGGCAGAAAAGCGTCAGGAAAAAGAAACAATTTATCAAGCTACCATCTGTTAGGGATTCAGAACTGATTTATTTACATCGTGAAAGGAGTCTGCTTCATTAAGAACATCATGGACAGAAATTGCTGTTTACTGACACCAGGAAACAGGAAATGCACTCACATTAGGACACACCAGGAGGCAGGAAAGCCATGCCACCCCTCACCTGGTGCTTGTGTGTCTCTCTGTGACCTTTACAAGGGATGCGACGTGTGACCCACTGCAAAGGTAGGCCAGGCCCCTTCTTCCCCCCATGCTCCCTAGCCTCTACAGCTCTCTGGACATTACTATTCATTTGTTCAAGTCTGTTAAAACATATTATTACTCATTTCTGGGTTTTGGAAAGAAAGGGAAAAAAATCTGGACTTTTTTTTTTCCACCTAAACACTTTTAATAAAATCTGATCTTTATTATCTTTCATTTTCTCCCTTGCAACAAGCAGAGAGCTGTCCAGACAGGGGCAGGAGTGGGATGAAAGCTGTGTGTGAAAGTCGCCTCACCATTAAATGTTTTGAGACTGAATTAATTAACGCACAAAGTTCCCACCTAACCACCACTGAGTGTGCATCAGAGTGCTGTTGCAGTGTTTGCAGTTCAACAGTTTCTCAGCTGCAGATAAAGCTGCTGCTGCTGCTTCAACAGAATTGTGTCTGCTGTCTCACGGCCTCATTTTTGTCCGTAGGCCGTTAGTTTTTGTCTCTATAGTAACATCACAAAGATGTCTGCCACAAACTGCCTCGCTTTCGCTTTGAGTCATTCTGCAAGCTCTTTAAACCCTCGCTGTAGATTTGCCACTGCTCGTATTTTCACCATGCCCACAGAATGAGTATTTGCTTAACATACACATTCAGTCTCTTTATTTCTGGTGCTTATTATTGTAATTATCGTAATTATTATTTTAGCTCGTACTCCTCTCTCACACGGCCTCAAGTGTCATCTGTTTGTGTGTAGTGCCTTTCGAGGGGTTATTCTCAAAGTTGCAGTGAAATCCAGACTCATTTCCTCAAACATGTTTGCCCTGTCTTGCTGAAGAAGGATTAAATCTTTAAAGCAAACATCAGCTAAGACACTCTAAACACTGTCAGTGAAAGAGCCTTGACCAGTGGCTCCTCACATTTCAGGCTTGTAACCTCTCACGGTCCCTTATCGTGAGCTGGATGTATTTTAAAATAAACAAAATGAATGAATGAATTTAGTTCAACACAATGGGATTATTCTAACCTATACCTGCAATATAATTTCACCCACTTCATCAGTTCTGCCTGTAGGGAAATTTGGTATTTTGACAAATATAAAACAAACAAAAAAAAAAGAATAAAGCACTTCCAAGAAGAACGCTATTGTTCTTTGAATTAATCTTATTCATTTTTTGGAACCAATGAGGCTGAAAATTACTGACTGGAAAGAGAAACTAACAGTGGGCAAAAGGAAACATAATAAGTGGTGGATATTTTTAATTAGCCTTTTTTTATGGTGCCAAATAAATGCTGAGGACTCAGTTGGGATTCAGTTTCAGTTTGACTGTGATAGTTTGTGTTTCTCTGGTTTCATGATGCTGTCACTAAATTTGTCAAAATGAAGCAACCATTTCAGGTGTCTAACATCTTCTCCCTAATTCCTGCCTTCCCCCTGTTTTGCCTTTTCGCATCCACCTGGCCCCGACAACCTCAACCGCTCCCCTTCTCCGTCATCGCCTCCTCTTCTCTTTTCCCTACATGCATTATAGTAACAGTACAGATTTACCTCAGCCACACAAAAAGGACGGGGAAGAGCAGCGGCCTCGCAGCTTCGGCTGCCGTTGCTCATTCAGCCTCCAAGGCCCAACATATCTCAAAAATCAGCAGGACCAACATGGCCAGAAAAGGGGGTGCTGCCAAGGTGACATCGGTCAGAAAGACCCCAAGTTGTAGCCTGCAGCTGAGGAGCCTGGCATCTCCTGTTGATGCTCCCAGCTACTGCAGCCCCATCAAATCACCCAGCCAGTACTTCCAGATCTGTTATTAGATTATGAAGACCAAACCAGCAAAATACGCACACTCCATTCAGAAAGTATAAAAGCTAGAAAATAACAATATATTCAAAAAAGCTGTTTAGTGACTACATTTTATTTTCCCTCATGAGATGTTCTTGCTAAAGGATGCAGATCACATGCAGCATCTCTTTCCTAGCCTGACTTTGTGGTAGTTACATAACAATGCTTCATGGTGTTATATTTGTACACATAAAATGAGAAGGAGGATTTTTACACCCATCCAATCTGACATTTTCCACAGCCATCTTACTTTTTCCTTTTTTCTGCAACTTGCAAATGGTTAGAAGCCAAAAAAGAAAGAAAACAAATAGTTATGAATAGGTTTAGATGTTACAAAGTACACCGCCTGGCCAACAAAAGAATAAAAAATAAAATGTAACACACTCGTTTGTTATTGGACCACCTTTGACTTTGATCGTACCCTGTAATCACCATGGCATCATTTTATTAAGATTATGCAATGCTACAGCATCCATTTCTTTACAAATGAAGAAATTAAATAAAGAAACCACAGACCATAAAACTAAACTGACAGACTTGCACAGAAGGGAACAATGAGAGCATGAGTTCAACTGTCGTTACCCTGATGCACCCATCATTCAGACTATCTGACCCTTTTCTCTTCCCATCAACCACTGCAGTACTGGGAGGTTCTTGCCTTCATGTAATTAAATCCAGGTGATCATCACAGTCTCCACATCTGAACATTTAGAGATGACAGTTGCTGTGATGTGGACGCAGGACGCAGCAGCCTACAGACACGTTAAAATCTCAGGATTTTAACGTGTAAAATGAGACCACAATGATTCTGTGGACTAAAGAATCTGTTAGATGGTTTTGGTTTGTTTGTTTGTTTGTTTGTTTGTTTGTTTGAGACTGTGCTGATGCACTAACACTCACTTTTCTAAATATATATGTGTTCCATATAAAAAAAGCGCAGTTTCTCTTGCATCCCCTTCATAGATGTTCAGAGAAGAAAAATAATTTGATAATAATAATTTAAAAAAACTCCTAATATAACTTATAAGTCATTTAAATTAAGCTATTCATCTTTTTGCTAATGAGTAATTGTTGGCATAATTGTTTTTTGTTTTTGCTTTTCCTTGTTGTTCTCTGTTGTTCTTTATTTTTGAGTGTTAACGTGTTTTGAACTGGCGATTTCTCATCCTCCCCATTTCTGAAAATGTGTGTGTGTTGTTTTTCTTTTTTCCACCCACATCTCCACTGCTCTACTTTTTTCTGCATTTATGTTGTTTAACTTCTGCATTGAGCTGAATGTTTTTTGATTTGTGGAAGTTTAAACCGAAGTGCTTGCAGTTTTTTTTTTTTTGTTTGTTTGTGTGTGTGTGTGTTTGTGCACTGTCACAAAAATGTGTTTTAAAATGACTAATAAAAGCCAGTTAAAAAGCTCTGTTTGCCTTCGCAAATTCTGTCATCCTCTGCCTTGAACAGAATTTTCATCACAGATGAATCAAAAGCCATCACAGCCTCTCAAAGCTTATTTTTTCATACATCCAGTGCTATCACCCCTGTCATCCATAAAACAGCAGTGTTGTGTGTGCTTCTTGTGTTCAGTCGTGCATCACATAATCTGACACCATAAATCTGACATAAAACACACCCATTTTCTCTCCGTTTGTGTTCATTTGCTCGATTAAACTGACTGTTTCTGTTGCTTTTTCTAGAGGAAGGTTATGTGAAAATGTACTTGAAGGGCCGCCCCATCACCATGTACATGCCCAAAGACCACATGGACAGCTACTGCTTGGAGGCCAAAGCTGAGCTGCCTAGCAACAAACTCAAACTGGACTGGGTGTATCCTTTCTTTTTTTCTGCAGCTTGTTTCCAAAACAAGCAGAGAGGGCTCGGCTTGTTCCGCAGCACCGGTAGGGAATTTCCCGTAGAAATAAAAAGCTTAAACACGGATAGAGTTGGAAAGTTTTTGTGATTAATCATGTGTGATGGTGACTTAAGTGTGAGAGGAAGCTACAAACGGCTCTTCTGCTTCTCTCTGCTTGTCAGAACGGATCTACTCAGATGCTCATTTTCACTGCGTGGTGGTGTCGCTGTCTGAGCCGGGCCCGGCGCTCTGCAGCCTGGAGTCAGAAATAACCTGCGCTCAGCTGGCAGGCTGATTGCAAAAGAAGTCAGCGTCTCCGTTTGTGCTGTTTTTATTTCTTTATTTTGTCTCATTTTGGGTGTCTTTGCCTCCTCCCTTTGTTGATCAGGGATGAATGTGCTGTGTTGTTCAGTGAGGCAGAGATCCAAATGGAAAAAAGCCACAAGGCAAAGAGGAAAAAAAATTTTATTTGAGGAGCACAAACAACACACACACATACAAAAGATATATAGGATCCTTTTTTCTGTTTTTCTGAATCCATTTTGAATATGGTATAGCCATGTGAGATAGTGGGATATATATGAATAGCCATTTTAAAGGGGACAAATGGTGTGTGTGTGTGTGTGTGTGTTGGGTTGGGGTTGCTGGTGTTTGAAATCAAACCTTTGGAGCAGCCTGGTTCTCAGTATAAGTCATTCAGTGAGCTATTCAGATTTGGAGGGTTTTGTGACATCACAGACCCAGGTCAGACTTGGAGAATTATCCAATCTCCCCATTTTTACCTGTCCCCAACATCACATCACACTGCACATGTGGAACCTTGAAAGTGGGTAGCACAAAGCTTTACCACCACTTTCAAAAGAGGCACACTCCACACCTGTGAACGGAGCAGTAAAGACACAAATTTGTTTTCTTAACAAGATGAAATTGTTCATGTTGGGCTAAAAAGTATTGATTCAATAGCAGTATGTTTAAAGAGTCAAGACAGTGAAGCAAGGAGTGCATCAGGATGCTTGAGCATGCTGACTTGTATGTGAAAGGAAGAAAAAGCTTTAAATATCCCGTTTAATTTTACAAGAGTTGGGTATTCAAGAATTAGCGATATGAGTCAGCTAAAAGCTGTTTGTGAGCTCAAAAAACAAGAAATATGTCTGACAGTGAAATTTTGAAAAATGGGATGGCAGAAGTGGTTCCCATGTCTCCTTTAACTCTTTAGTATGCAAAAATGGCCCCAATGGTTGTGAATGTAACTAGCCGCCTCCGCTCTTAAACCTCAAGAAATTGTATAGTATAATAATGTAATGCAAATGCAACTTGCAAAACTGGAAGTAAGAATATAGAGAGCTTTAGATAGTTTTGTTAAACCTGAAACTAAAGGTGTGAAACACCAGTCAGAAGATCCTGTGGAGTTTTCCTCCTTGACCCTTTAAATTCTCAGCTACGGATACCGCGGTCGAGACTGTCGCTCCAACCTTTACCTGCTCCCCACAGGAGAAACGGTGTATTTCATCGCCTCAGTGGTCGTCTTGTTCAACGTAGACGAGCAGCTGCAGAGACACTACACTGGACACACGGATGACATCAAATGGTACGAGAAACCTATCTTCCTTTCATTTCTTTTCCTTTTCATCAAACCTTTCACTGAAATGTGTTTTTCTGCTCCTTACACCTGGTAAGTTGACAAGTGCAAGGGGTTACGTGACTGGATTCCACTGCTGTACTGGGAAATAACAGGTTTACTCAACTTATACTTTTATATATCAGAGGTGTCTATTTCATCCCGGGACCAATCATCACCATGGTTCACCTTAAAGGGCCAGTTACATTTTACTTTCTCAAGCAGCTATACATGTATGTATATATATATATGTATGTATATATATCTATATATAGATATATATAGATATATAGATATATATATACTTTGTTTTTTGAAGTGAATGTTTTTCTTAAAATCTCAAGTTTCACAAAAAAAATTCTTATAAAATGACAAATTAAAAAAAAAAAAGTTGTAAAATTGCAAGTTCTGATCGATCAATACTTTTTTAATTGTATGATCAGAAATGTCACAAAATTTGGACTTTTTAACCTAAAATAAAAAATAATTTGTTGTAAAATATCAACTTTTTGTAACATTTTGACAAAATTATAAGAAATAAAATAACTATAATTTCAACTATTTAAAATTTTTGCCCTAAAATCGCAAAGTTTTTCTAAATTTTTCTGCTCTCCACGTAAGTTATTCTGAATACCAAATACTTGATTTGATACCGAATCAAACGGACAGTCACATTGAAATGTTCTCCTCATATGTATATGATTGTCTTTGCACGTGTTTGCGTGTCCGATTAGAGAAAGCTGCAGGCTGGATTCAGCCCACAGGCCTTGAGTTTTACTTTAAATGTTTAGAGACAAGCATTGAAGTAAATGCTGGACAGCGTGTTGTAAAATGAGAGGAACGTTGAGTACTCACCAAAATGATTGTTATTCCACACTGAGGTTAATAAAAGTTCAGATTAAAGATCTAAGAATGAATCGCTGACAGCTTCTTGCTGCTTTGAAGACAAAGCGTTTGAACTTTAGTCTTCCTACGAGGCTGCTACACTGCAGCCCCAAAAAGAGATTAAATTATCTTATTATATCTCATTTCCCTAAACACATCAGTGCTCTGTTGAAACTGCAGTCTTTCAAGTTGTGCAAGCGTGTTGCTCATCTTTATTAAAAGGCTCTTTTTGATGTCTAAAAGGCGTCTTAATTGTCAATATCTGTTTTTTGGGTTTTTTTCTTGACCAGCCTGGCCGTCCACCCCGATAAAATCACCATAGCAACAGGACAAGTGGCAGGCACCTCTGCAGATGGAAAAGTAAGTGAGGTTTTATAATTCCTAGTTTCTCACTTCACCTTTAAACATTTGATTTGTCATCATAGTAGGAAAATGATGTTTACTGCATTGGTTCAGACCACCCGACTTCCCACATAGACTCTATGCATGAATGTTTCACCATCACTGATGACAACCATCGTTTGTTGTTCTGCCCCCATTTGTGTGTCCTTTGTCCTGGTAGCATCTGGCTCCTCACGTTCGTGTATGGGACTCCGTCAGCCTCAACACCCTCCATGTTCTGGGCACAGGTTTTTTCGACCGGGGTGTGGTCTGCCTAGCGTTCTCCAAGTCGGTATGGAAACACAGTAATCCTTTAAAGCCATTTTATGCCCATGTAGGTTTTAATCTCTTGATGAGTGACTTGAGTTTTCCATTGCTAGAATGGTGGAAACACGCTTTGCATTGTTGATGACTCCAATGACCACGTCCTCTCTGTGTGGGACTGGCAGAAAGTGGACAGACTGGCTGAAGTTAAGGTATGCACACCAGTTTTGCCTCTGCTCCAGTATTGCTTCTCCTGTTGAGTTAAAACAGGATTTTTTTTGTTTTGTTTCATGTGTATCTGCACAGTCCTCCAATGAGTCAGTGTTTGCTGCAGACTTTCACCCAACCGACAGCAACATCGTGGTGACATGTGGCAAGTCTCATCTTTACTTCTGGACGCTGGAAAAAGGCATGCTTGTCAAGAAGCAAGGACTCTTTGAGGTAGGAGAAAACCAGGTTTTTCTGTTTTGTGTTTTGTTCTCTTAACGTTTCTGATGCAATATGGGTTATTGTGCAACAAATGAAATCCACATGCCTATTTTTGTGTTTGTTTCAGAAACAAGAGAAGCCAAAGTTCGTGTTATGTGTGACCTTCGCAGAAAATGGAGATGCTATCACTGGAGACTCAAGTGGAAACCTCCTGGTGTGGGGAAAAGGTATAAATTCTTGTTTAGCCCTGTGTAGATAGGATCAGATCTGCGAGGGGTCAGTTAGTTAGTTACTTTTTGAGAAACACATGGAAAAATGGTGTAGGCTTTGCGTAAATAAATGTTTTTTATCCTTCTTATCTTGAGGTACACCATCTCTTCCTGTCTCTGTTTTATCTATTGATCCCCCTTCTGTTTGTCTGTCTGCCTCTTGGTCAGCTAATCTGCCCTCCCGCAGCAGTCGACCTTTGTGTCCATCTCCCTCCGACTGAGCCTTCTCATCCATCTCATCCCATCTCTGTCATGTAGGTACTAATCGGATCAGCCACGTCATCCAAGGAGCTCATGAGGGCAGCATCTTTGCAGTGTGCATGCTGAGGAACGGCACGCTGGTGTCCGGAGGGAAAGACCGCAAGTTCATTTCCTGGGACAGCAGCTATCATCAGATACAAACAGTGGAGGTGAGAAAACAAGTTTCTATTCTCACCAAAAAAAAAAAAAAAAAAATCTCCTGAATTTCTTCACATGTAGCTGAGACACTGTAGACAAGAGTGCATGTTTCTACAATCGGAATTGTCTGATGCATGGGAAGTATATCAGGAAAATGCTTTTGTTGTATGAAAACAACATTTGTGTAAAACCACAGTGTCACTGAGTATATAGACAAACTGATGAACTGATTGTTATTTGGCCACAGGAGCAGTTCACATGTTTGGGAAAAGAAAATTGATGTTTTGCCAGAGGTATAACTTCATACTTACTGTGAAGCATGGGGGTGGAAGTGTAATGGTTTGGAATCACTTTAGTGTGTAAACGTTGTCTCAAAAACTCAACTATTAAATCTGCGCCATAACAAAACTGGTGAAAGACCTTCTAAAAATTACAAAAGAATGTTAGCAAATACACCAAGGAATGACCAAAGAAGAAATGTAAAAAGGTAATGGCCTCATCAAAATACAGAAACAAACTAAAATGTGTCAGAGAGTTTGAAACATGTAGTACATGTAATATAATATGGAATGATCTTCTTTTAATCCTTCTAAGTGGGTTCAAATATCCAATTTTCCTTCAAAGTTGGCCTTTGAAAAAGACTTTTCAGATATACTTAAGATATATCTGAAGATATACTTAACTTTTCCACTTGACGATAGGTATTGATAAAAAAAAAATTTAAAAAAAGGCCCAGTGCATATTTATACTCTTCTGAAGTAGGTCTTAGCTTGTTTTATGAGTCAGAAATCACACTCCTGCTCAGGCCTGCAGGCTGTGCATTCTCAGTACTTCACCGTATCATAAATATTACAGCGGATGAAATGGATTTGTGCTTTTAATGAGATTCATGGGTATTTATAGCAGTGATGCTTGTGGCTCAGTCATTTCTCACACATTATACAACGAAGGGTGATTTGCTTCTTCTTTTTTTTTTTCCTGTTCCGGCAGATGTTTCATTCCAGGTGAAACAGCAGGTTTGTGTAATTACTGCTCTTTCACCTCCGCAGGTGCCTGAACTGTTTGGTCCCATCCGGACCATAGCAGAGGGCAGAGGGGAGACTGTGCTCATCGGGACCACCAAGAACTTTGTTTTGCAGGGTGGTTTGGATGGACAGTTCATGTGCATTACACAGGTAAATACAAGAATCTACTGTAGACTAAGTGGGTACTCCTTTACTTGACCTTCAATGGAGGGTTTTTTTTCTGTTCATCAGCTAATACTGAATGACAAAAGAGAAATTCTCCTCTCCAGGGTCACACTGACGAGCTGTGGGGTTTAGCTGTCCATCCCTGGAAGCCTCAGTTTCTGACCTGTGGGTATGACAGGCAGGTCTGCCTGTGGGACTCAAGCAACCACAAGCTCATCTGGACCAAGTGCTTGGAAGTAAGTTTAGTCAACACTGCCCCCTGGGGGGTGACATGGGGCTTACAGCGCTCACACCAAGCAGTTGATTGGCTGCTGTTGTAAAAGTTTGCATGTTCTTCAAAGAGCTGTGGTTTTACCTTCATAAATCTGCATATTTACAATTAACTTATCAGTGTAAAATGTCTACAGTACATTATAAATGTACACATTTTAAGATGAAGCATAGTATAAACAAAAGGAGGAGAAAAACAATCTTGCTTCAGGTTGTGATTGTAAAATGAATGAATAAATAAATACATAAAACTGATGTAACTATCCTGAAGATACATTTACAGCTAGAGTTGGACTTTACAATATTCTACCTTTTTTTTTCCTTTTTCTGCCAGGATGCTGCCCAGTCTGCAGGATTCCACCCTTCAGGAGCTGTGGTTGCCATAGGAACCCAAACCGGCAGGTATAAATTTCATCAATACTCTGTGGTTATTTGGTATGTAAGCATAGTATTATTACTGTTTTCGAATTAAAAACCCAGGAAACCCCAGCAGTCTGCCATTCACCCTGCAGGTGGCTGGTGCTGGATACCGACTCCAAGGATTTAGTCACAGTGCACACAGATGGGAATGAACAGCTGTCTGTTATGCGCTACGGGCCAGGTATGTTGGGAACTCCTGACGGTGATTCCCCTGAGTGAATTGTTTCTATTTCCCTTTCAGGGTCTGAAGCACGCTTGTTCGTTTGGGGAACGTTGATTACTCTAAAAGCCATATGCATGAAAATCAGTTTAGTTTCTTCTTTCTTTTTTAATCTACATACACATCCACCAGATTTATAAAGTCATGCATATTTATGTTTCTTTTATTTTTCATAGATGTTTGTCAGCATAAAATAGCACATAAGTGTGCAATTTTGATTTCCTGTCCCTTCTTCAGCATTTATTGAGTGTTCGCATTTCCCCAAGTCATTATAAGCACAGAAAAAACAACCGTGACAGGCATGACAATGAAAGCATCAGCAGGGGGACCCAGTCCTTCACACACCTCAGAAAGAACAACCTTGGAAAACTTGAGAGCTGCGTGAGCCGTCTTTCATCTGGTGCCAGTAAATCCATGTGTAAATATTCACTCTCTAAAGCTGCATTAGTCAGGTCTTCCAACAATATCAGAGCAACCATCCTTATGTACTACCATGCCACACAGCTGCACTTATTTATAGTGACCTCAATAAATAATTTCAATGAAAGCTATTCATAAGAACCTAATCACTGTCATACAAAGAAGCAAGCTCCAGTGAAATTGTCTGTTCTGTTTTACTATTTTATTTTAATTTTTTTAATTGATTTATATATGTCTATATA